>JAXQQM020068521.1:0-77509 GCA_034641835.2 Pinus albicaulis | reverse complement strand
TTTTTTACTAGTGGATTTTGCAACTAAATTTTAAAAAAATGTCATACAATTTACATGCTCATCTAATATGAAAACACAAAGTTACATATGTTAATTAAAATACCAAGTAATATCAAGTGCAACTATAAATAATTCCAACCACATAAATTATATTATATAAAATGTCAAGTATTAAAATAGGAGTTTCCAACTTAATATTGGTTGGAGTACAATTTACAGATAAAATAGTGTTCATTACTTCAAAACATTATCATTATCTTGCCAAGGAATTGCAAGTGAATTCACCAACTCTGAAAAATTGACCATCAGTCTTTATGTGTGTGTATTATGTAGGATATTGGCTCTACAGGTCCCACTAGACCAATACACTTCTCTCTCTTTGTCAGTGTAGTGTTATTTCTCCCCTCTTTCTTCAATCCTTGCTTCTTACCACCAATACTGAGTCAATTTCTTCCAAAAAATAAAAAAGTTACAATGCAAAGTATAAGACATGAAATTCAATGAACACTGGAATATAAACAAAAGTAGACTATAAAGGATTTATACGATATATACCTCAACATTAGCAATATTGTTAATGTCATTTTTCCCCATAAAAACAAGAAACTCAAAAAAAATTTCTTTAGTTGGGAAATAGTGGCCACTATGTGGCTAGATGACATGGATAAACAAAGCAAATAAAATTTCACAAATAAACACAACAGAGCTAGCGATTTCTACTAAAAATGTCTCATTCTCCACTTTTGTAGTTGTATCGTTTCCTCTAGTTATTTCTAAGAAGTAGTGACACTTTAACAATAAAACTGGTTAGTAGAAATCTAATGGGTGGAGCAAAGTATTGCTGACACAAGATTACAACAAGAAACTAAAAAAGAATAAGACAAGACTTTGTAAATTGTGATACTAACCAGGAATATAGCTTCAATATATTAATATTCAATTATCAATGTACTATTCCAAGGGAAAAGGAATCCAATTCCCATAAGCCAAAAAATTATGTATGCCCCTTGTTTTCCCTGTAATTAATATTTGAGAAAGATTAGCACAAGCAATTTCCATTTAGAATCTCTAAAATGATTCTATAAATATTAAAAGAAAACTTAAGGTTACTCATTCATTTTTCTCTGATGCAGACAAAACTAAATATGCTAACTTGTTTTTGAGCTGGAGAGCTCTGTAATTCATCGTGTCCAAAATCATTGTGTATTGTCGTGACTATTTTTTTTTAATGATCAGGTAAAGGGCCTATATTTGATCAAAATACATATTTTTCATAATATATTCCATTTTTCTAATTCAAAGCTAGATTTCCTTCCAGTTTATGACGTTCAAACAAACTAGAATCATTTTCCTTTAACAAGTCATTTTTGTAATATACTACTAAACAGACAACTACGTAATGAATTTATTAGTGGTGGAATATGAATAAATCAAAAATACAGGAAAAAAATAACACCACTATGTCCTAGACATGCCAAGTCTTTATCCTCTTGGTTGGAAATATTAATTCATGAAAACAACATATTTGACAAAGAGAAATTTTCTAAAACTAACCAACGCCAATGTATCCAACAATAATGACATTTCTATTAGCATGCCCTCAAAATGTGTGGAAGTATCAAACAAGTGTAGTGCGCTTCCCTATAAGGTTAAAGTTTGGCAATGGAATATGTTTTCCCTTAGTCTAATCAGGTTTTAACTTGCCTTTGATAACTTATAGAGAATGGGAATCCAATATAGAACAATTATAGAAAGCTTTTATTCATTCACACTTACCTAGATCCTAAACAAGCATTGAAGTGTTATACAAATCCAAGAATGTCTCACATTCCACCAGGAAACAAAATTTCTAGATTTTGATTGTAACCCTTGAGGCTTTCTCAAATTTGTAAACAAGTAACATCATAAATATTTTTCCTTAGTTCTCAAACCTTCTTGTGTGTGGAGCTTGAGAAAATATGTGCATACATATATCACAATATAGCATGTTGTGGAGTACATTAACATGAAACCAATCATTCAAAATTCTATATTCTATCAACATTTAGGCATGTGTTAAATTCCCATTATCTGCATCTTTGCGCAATGGTGTCATTAAAAATTTGAAGGTTCTTGGCTTGCTAGTATGATCAAATTATTTCTTTGTGCAAGATGTTTTTTCACTCCTATTTTTAAAAAAATTATGTTTATGAACAGTATATAGATACAATGGATGCTTCGAATAATAAAAGAGGCAATTATTTTTCCATCAATATAATTCAAGTATTTGCATATGGTGTAAATTTAGTAGTTCTATTGGTGCTACTTAGGGTCAACCTAAATGGTTATTTCGAATGCATCAAAAGAAGTACAAAGTGACAATAGGAAGGACTCATGCGAACTTTTCTAATCGTACATGTTGAATCTGCAAGTGTTAATGTTGTTGTGCTCAATTTCTTATTGGGGCACCTATCAGCTGACAAAGTTTGTACAAATGTTTGAAAAGAAAATAAGTTATAACAAATAACATAACACATAACATTTTTAGCACTTGCTTCTTTTTCTTTGCAAATACGAACATGTCTCGGAGCAACTTTGTTAGCTATGTCCAAATGATGCTAGTTTTTGTTTTCCATTTAAATTTCCAATTCAATCCTATGTATCATTATCCAAGAAATTTGGCTCCTTCAAAGGAAATGAAAAATGTGTGCGTGAAATATAGTTTAACCATACAAATTTTTCTTATTCTATAATGAAAATTGTTAAAAGCACAATGAAGTTGTGAAAAATTGGGAAAAATAAAAATATTTACAGGTCAAATTAAATGCATCCATGTAACAAGTAACCCAATCTAAATGTGCATATTTATAAGTGACTAGATAATGCATCTCAAGGGTAATGCAACTCATCCTCATATTGGAAACCCCTTTAACACACACATACACATACAAACACATGTGGGTCAAGGACACATATTTACCACTAGGGTAGGTGTTCCATGAATGCCACTTTCTCAAAGACATCACTAAAATACCATTGAAGGGGTACCTTTTAATATAATGAATTATCCAAGTGCATAATATTAGAGTATTAACACTCCAGTACTATAATTTAATGTAATCAAGTTTACAATATTTTAAACTTTACTAAAAAGTTATTAATCATAAATATCATTAATTAAGAGGTCAAGATAAAACCATAGAAATTATTGCAAAGAAATGAACCCTATTGTCATGGACTTTAAATGAGCATGTTTCCTTATGAGCCCTAGCCATAGAGGGAACTTTTGGAGTGACTGCAAAACTTTCCTAGAGCTTTATGGTTATTCCTCTAAGCAAAGGTCAATTTCTAAGCCTTCTGCTAAGGCTATTAAGGCCAATAACATCACAAATATTGGGGTGTTTACTATTCACTAACTAGTCAATACATCCCTTGCCTCACACAATGAAGGAATGCCTTGAAGTGGCAATAAAAAAGTGTCAGAGATTAAAGGTAGTGCAAACAGAGGCGCCTAGGTTATTGTTGGTTTGATTATTCTCAAAGGAACTGACATACATAAAGAAACTTGATTATATGTCAGCATGGCTCATATGGAAAGAGCTCTATGATTATTTCTATTAGCAATGGAAGAACCCAAAAATTTGTTCTTTAGCGACTAACATGATAGTCCAAGCACAAAAAATAATGGCTTAGATGTGTTCTTACGGCTATGGTAAAGTAATATTCTTGGATGTACTCATAGATAGATCGATAGTTAACAGGTTTCAATCAAGATCACTTAGGCCAAAAAAAAAAAACTTCCTTTTGACCTGAGGTTGCATTGAAAGTGTTCAAAAAAATATTTGTTCACAAAAAGTATTTGACAAAAAAAATGGTAACAATGGAAATGTTAGGAGACCTTAATTTGAGAGGGCTTTGAAATCAAAGCAAGCTTTCAATTTATTGTCAAGTCTATCATAGGGAAAACCTTAATATTTTGGTTGAAATTTCTTGATTTTATAGTAAATAAAAAGCAAAAGGTAGAGCTCATGCATATGATCCTTGTGGACCAACAATAACCTTTTTTTGCAAGAAACCAACTTGATGACCATTATCTATTGTCTAACATATGCAAAGACACTATTCTAATTTTGATGTTGTGCCTAGAAAAAAGAGTGATGGGAAAACGTGTGTTTTCATCATGAGAGACTAATTATTTCAAGGATAAGGTCTCAAATAAACCCCTCCACTTCAAAAACTATAATTTGTAATCAAGCTTGCACTATTTAAAATTACCAAAGATTTATTAATTATAGGTGTCATTAATTAATGGGTCAAGCAAAAACCACAAAACGTGTTGCAAATAATTCCCTCTAATAGCATGCACTTTAAATGTGCATGTTTCCTTGTGAGCCCAAGCTATAAAGGTCATAATGGTAGAGTTATCTAAGCAAGAGGTTACAAATCTTCTCTCTTTCTGTGAATCACATGCACTGAAGTCTGATTCACAACACCTATATTAGAACTGTACAAGTGGATCTATTTAAACTGGAAAAAAAATTACGATGAAGTGTATCTATACTCCGAAGGTTTCTTTATTATTCAATTTTCTTATCCGGATTACTATCCCAAATATTTTGAAGTGGGTCCTCTGGAGAGTATTAGATCCTTTTGTTATCCCACGGTTCCCACACTTCAACCCAAACATTATGTCTGTCACCAAAATGGCAGTTTGCTTTCATATCTTCATTTTCCAATACTAGTTTGGAATCTATCAGTGTTTGTATATATTTTCAATACCTAGGGAACAAATTAAAAAAAAATCTTAAAAATATTAAGTTTGGTTTTTCACATATTCTTGACCCAATCACTTCTAGAAAAAATCAACTATGATTGACGAGACAAACCAAAATCATGACTAGTTTCACGTACTAGACATCTACCTTATTATAATTAACATGGGAAACCTAGATGCAACCTCAAAAGGATTGCTTAGCAAGGTTAAGAGGCCCAATATCTAGTATATCCAAAAATATAAGTTCATGCAATTGGAGCAACACTGCACAAAATCATGAGGGCCTTCTTTGCCACTTACTCCTACGCTATTATATTTGTTGTGTATTATCATATTTTGAAACATGATTTTGGATTTGACTCTTAATAATGGACAAATGGAACTTTGTCCATCTTTTTTCACAACTTCATGCCATGCTCCTTGGAAATTTTGACGTATGTTGATATGATCCTATGATATTATTGAATATGTTAATTTCAAGTCTGGAAAATATGATCAAGCACAGTTTCCAATTGAGTGAGAATTGGTTCTACCTATAGTTATAGTCATTAATGTTTAGCTCTATCCTTACTCCACATAGTACAAATATTTGGGGATTTTAACTTTGATAGGAAATGGTGTCTCTAACTACCATTTTGATCATCCAGCCTCGCATTTGCGATCTTAAATCCACTTAATGGTCAATGCTCTAATCCATCCTCTCAAAAGACATGGTAACAATCCTAACAATATGTTGAGTCTTCATGATTTCAATTTACAAGCAAGTCGTGAAAAAGTTGCATTATACAATGGAAACTCTTCAAGTCTTCACAATCTTCAGCAAAAACTTCCCCACCTAGCACTCAAAACTTCAAGTTCTAATCTCGATTCTCCTCCATCCATAGACTAATCAATAGTCGCTACTAGGAAAAGAATCTTGAAAGAACAAAATTTGGTATAAAAGAACGTGATATTTGTGATTTTATTAAATGTTAGAATTTTTAATTTTCATGTATAATCTAAACACAAAGTAAAAAATAATTTTTTTGCTATATAGTCCAAAAAATTTAATCAACAACTCAACTCAAGGCTACTCTAAAGTGAATCCTTCCTCCTACAATGCAACCAAACTTACATCTAAACATTCCTTTCCCATGATAGTACTCAAAATTATTGTGTACTATGGTAATTCTAAAAAAATATTATAGATGTTTTTAAATAGTCCTTCTGTTTCTTGACCATCTCTTGGAAAATATCCTGCCATTCCATTTATGGTAACATGATTTGGGCACTAACAGGGTTAATAAAAAAATGACTTCTGAATCCAACAATTTCATGCAAATAAATTGAAATTCTTCACAACAAATTGAAAACATAAAATCAAACAGACTCTGTGACCAACAATAGAAGGTAGCAATAACCTTCAAATTTGACCAACCCCTTTAGTTATTGTCAATTGAAAATAACATTATGGAAACAGACACACTAAACACTATAGTTCAATATGAAAATACAAAAAAAAATTCCACAATTCAATATAGGATCCTAAAATGAAAATTTGACTATTTATATGATTGGCATGCATCACGATGCAATTTCAAATTACCAATATATGATAAGTGAAAGAAATTATAATCAATGCTCATGGAATTTGAAGATTATAAACTATAACTACATTAAATGTCATGAAAAACAAACTATTTTCTCGAGAAGTAATTTTAAAACAAAATACCATCGGCTTCAAAAGTCAAATTTTGATAACAACACATTTTAGAACATTGAACACTTACTAGTAAAATAATCTTGAAAGAGAAAAAATTAGCATAGTCAGAGCCTTGGTATAAAAGAATGTCATATTTGTGGTTGCAGGAAACAAGATTGCCCCTATTCCAATTTAACTTCTCCACGGTGCAAACATTTTGAGACACAATGTGTTGCATAATAAGATGTAATGATTATCATCCTTGCAACCATATTAAAAAATCATGTATGAAAAGTTATATTCCACAAGCTACGACCACTAATAGACTGTGCCATCAATTGAAGAATGACTATTTCTTGACCACTAATTAACATGACAAATATCTAGCCTTACTATCTCCCAAAAATTACACGGAATGTCAATAATATATCTATTAACTCTCAATGAATTCCCAGAGTCTGAGGATGTATCACATAACATGGACTTCCCTCTTCTTGGTTGCCAAGTCTAAGGAGAATATATTCTACCAAATTTGTCCATGATTGCAATGAATAATTTATGTTCTCCAAGGTCCAAGGATTAGCTATTGATAGCAAAGGAATTATTGATGGGATGGCCCATAAATGGTGGGTTGGTGATTGAAACGAGACCAAAACCATATTTTCCACAATTTTCCCACGTCATTTATGGTATATTCTAGCTCAAATGTACATTTGAGATATTTGAAGTTCAAGGACAGTCCAAAAATCCATTTTGAAATAGCTTGGTCAACACATGTTCAAGTCAAACTTGGAAATTGTTGCTCTCGGGGATAGTCCAAATACAAATGGAATTCACGTCTCAGCCTCTCGACATGTAGTGATTCAAAATTTCGAAATTGCAATAGGAGATGATTGTGTTTCTGTAGTTACACAAAGCTCAGACATTGAAATCAACAAACTAGTTTGTGGGCCTGCGCACAGAATAAGTATTGGAAGTCTTGGCAACAGGGATTCAAAAGATACATTTGAGATGTGGTTGTTAATGGATCTTCTCTCAATTTCACAGAAAATTAATCAGTATGCATAAAAACATGGCAGGGGATTCTGGGTGCCCAACAAATAATGTTCCAACGTGTGAACATGATTAACATCTCAAATCCCATTATTATAGATCAATATTACTATGCCCCTCCATTGTGATGCCAAAATCAGTTAAAACTATGCAACAGTCATAGTTTCGTTGTTCAAGTTCACAACGTGACATACATAGACATCATTGGCACTTCGGCAATGAAAGACGCAATAAAACTTGCATGTAGCTAGAACGTTCCATGGAAAGAAATTGTGATGGAGGGTATAGCCTTCACTTGGACAACAGAGACCCAGCCACTTCTTTATTAGCTAATGTGCACAGTTCTAGCAATGGCCAAGTCATTCCTCCTGTTAATTTCACATCATTGAGCTTTCAAGCATCAGATTAATTTATTACTGGGAGTTATCTATCATCTCATTGGTTCCACAATTATCTTCTTTTGTGCCATGGTGGTGAGATAAAGTTGTTAGCTTCAAAATAATTTATAATTACCTTGAAATATGTGAATATTTTGCAACTAAAGACAACTCCCTAATGAATATGCATCGACTATGGAGGAGAATGAGGAGTATGTAAGAATTGAGGACCAAGGCCATGAGGCTTCTATTGATGGGTAACCCATCACTAAACGATTATGAAGATGATGAAGATTATCATTTTTTTTATAAAGAAGCTTCATTCAGAAATAAGAAGACTCGGGGTGAGCGATCTGTCTGTTAAATATTGTAACTAAGTGAGCCTCGAAGATGTTGGGGGCTTATAAGTACTAAAAATTCATGCTCTCCATCCCAACATTCTTCCCATGCACACTTTGAGGGTAAAAAAATCATTATTACCCCCTCAAAACCCACTTTCTTTATTAATGGAAAAAAGTGAAGAAAATTTCAAAAAATTAATAAGTGGTGATTTGTTTATTATCTTTCCAAATCAAAGGGGGCAAGGAAAATGACATGGAAAATCAAGATGAAGTCAAAGGCTGTGTCAAAGGGTGATTGGAGCATCCACCTAGGGTCCACAAGTTCAAGTGCCAATCAAGCCAAGACAAGGAGGGAGCACATTGAATTCTGTAGATACCACAAATTGCTATAGGCCAAACCTCAATCCCCCCTTTATGTTCCATGCATATTCATTGCAAGAAAGGGAAATTCAAAATATGCTTTGTTAGTTCCAAACTCCATGCAGCAGCCTGAGAATACTCCACACAATAGCCTATACACATGCTCCAGTAAGATTTAATTGGCAATTTTCAAGGAAAATTTGTTTCAGAGTTGGACAATTGGACTCCCCTTAGCCTCCCTCTTGCATCTATTCAGCTCAACCTCCACGCAATCTACTCACAAAAGACTACAGCTAACACATAGCACCAGAGTGGAGATATGCAGACAATCTATAAAGGACATACACAACAGTATTGGAGACGTGTTTGATGGATGAGTTAACTAAGAAATTAGCTAAGAATTTGTGGGAGTCTGCTCCCCTTTCAACTCCACTCATTGCACACATGTATTACTCAGCCAATTCGCATAGTAGTTTAGAGGATGAGTTTAAAAAAAAAAAATTAGCTCAGATTTTGTTGGAGTCTACTCTCCTTTCAACTCCACTCATTGCACACATGTATTACTCAGCCAATTCAAAGAGTATTTTAGAGGATTTTCGCTCAGCTGGTAGAGTATTCTACAGCCAGTCACAAGAACAACAAAATAAGGACAAAAATGCAGAATACAAAGTCTTCAAACAGAGATTGAGAACAATTTTTTTTGTTACAACACATGCATACACAAGATGATTGATATTTCGAGTCTCAGGAACAATATTATACTTTCAAACAGTGCCTGGTTTGAGATTCAGGCTTGTTAAGACTCGAATATTATACTTTCAAGCAGTGCATGGTTTGAGATTCAAGCTTGTTTGGCAAGAGTTGTGCTTTATTTTTCCCATTATCTTCTGTAGCACTAGGTTTCTTGTGAGTGAGCAAGACTGGCCGGCTTAGTTAAATCCATATTTGCAGCTTTCTTGGTCGACAATTCTCTAACAATCTTCCTTGCCACAAAATATTGTTAGAGAATTTTCGTTTTCAATATCGAACAATGGAAAATTTTCTCATCGTCTTCTGCATGTATGGTCTTCAAAAGCCTCTTTGTAGATGTTGTTATTTCAACAAAATAAATCAGCAATTTGCTAGTTCTTATCAGCTCTTTAAGATCTGTTTTTCATTTTTCCAGCACAGTAGAGAGATTTATGTAAAATCATGCATAAAAACCCTAGAAGGTAGAAAGATAAAACTAAAAAGTTACCTGTTTTGGTTTTAGCATTCGTCATTTTCTCCTTAGTAAAGGAAGATCAAATTTTCCTTTTTTCTCTAACTCAGGCCAGATTTTCTCGTCTTAAGCATATCTTGTTTGTTTGTCAGTCTTTAAACTTTATCTTCTACTCTATTGTCAGTTTTCTAGCACAGTAAAGAGATTCACTATTTCGGTAAACTAGCTATAAGGTAGCCCATGGGATTAGCTCAACCGGGTAGCCCAAGGGATGTTGTTAGACATGTGGATCTATCCGAGTTCCTGGGTTGATTCCACATCCATAAAAGTTGGAAGGATCCCTTGCTATCCTCTTGTGGTTTTACTCTGGAAAAATTGGTGAAGAACCTGGTAATAAGGTAGATATTTAAACGAAAAGTAGAAATTAAAAAAAAAAAAACTCTTTTAGTTCATTTCTTATGTAATTTTAGCATATGTCAAGAAAAACACGATCAGAGAGTTTTATGAATACCTCACAGCCATAGGTGAACAATGTGCTAGCAAATTTTCCTTTGCAATTTTCACTATAATACTATTTCAGCTCCTTATTTTCAATACTGTGTTGTCCAATTTTTCTTTTCTTATTTTATCCTTGCATTCACTATGCACCGATTGTTGTGCTGAGGTAAATACAGTAATTTCTATTACATTCAAGTTGCTTTAACATAACATTGTGCCAAGGTATTTTAATAATATGTTTTTGACTAGATTTTATCCTAAAGGATTCTTTACCCTGCAGGGAGGCAGTTTGGGATTCTCGTTGTCTCTTGCTGGCAATGGTCCACATATCAACGTGAAGGAGTAAAACAACGAAGTAAATTTTGTTGTGATAAATTGTCTTTAATCTATTACAATATTGTAAACTAACTCGTTTGAAACGTTGTTGACTGACAATATCATCAAGCAGGTTGCATTGCTGGTTTTGTATTTCTGAAAAGCCCATGGTCTTGCCAACATCATCTCTTCCCATATGAAAGTATGTCTAGAGAAAATATGAATGATACTCTTTCTTTAAAGTCTGAAAATGGGATGGTCTTATCAGAACCTCTTTTTGATGAAGAAAAGTACATAAGGTGTCCAGTCTCCATACAAACTACTGCTAAACTCCATTCCTATCGAGTCTCTTCCTTTTCACTGCCCTTGTATCTTGATTTTGTGATTTGACATGATGCAATAATTCCTCTTTTGTCTTCTTTTATTCTGGTTTTTTCCATTTCTCTGTTTTTGACAAAAAGAAATTTCTTTCTTGACCTTATCTGTGTGTATTTTTTAACGGTGTAAGAGATGAAACTGGTGCCAGTCCCACATCCTGGACAATGTGGACGACTTAGGAAAATAGACATGGTGATCTTCTTTATAAGTTCTTTACTTGTGTGGCCGAGTGGACATGATACAGGTTGAGAAAACCATACAGTATTTGATTGGTTTTGGAATGGTAAGCGATGACACAAGCATTTAAACTTTACAAACATATGGTCGAAGTATTGTATTACATTTACTATTGGTGTCAACAGGCTGTGGGATTGCATTTTGTAATGTTATTTTACTGGATTTTCTATATTTCATGTTGGGAGCTTTCTGTAGGATATTCTTGATGAATATTATCTGACTTCATGTTTTGGCTTATTTAGGATCCATGCACAGAAAATAGCCCCTATCTGGGCTTCCTATACACTTATTTCCAGGAGAGAGCAGCATTCGTATCACATGGCAACACTGCAAGATTTGCTAAAGGATATGGTGATTTGAAATTAGCTCGAATATGTGGAACTATTGCTGCAGACTAGAAGTGCCATGAGACCGCATATACTAAGATAGTGGAAAATTTGTTTGAGATTGATCTTAATACTCTATCTTGCAACATATTGAAGCACAATAATGAAAGATAAATCTTCTCAAATTTTAACTAGATGAATTACGTTAAGTGTATCTTTGCATTTTTAGGGATAACTGCTTTAGGAACCACTACTAGTATATTATTTTCTGATCAACGGCCAAATTATTTTGTATGTTTAGAAAAATTTATGAATCCATTATTTCTCTTGTTTCCCATTCAGTAAATCATGGATTTTTCATGCTCCTTAAGAAAAATAACAAAAAATTAAAAATAAAATGTATCATTTAAAACCCAATGAACTTGGGAATGCTATAAATTAACTAACTCTAGTATATTCATTTTTGATGGATGGATAGAGTATTTTGTATGTTTAGACAAATTTCTAAATCCATTATTTCACCATTTACTAAATCATGGATTTTTCATGCTCCTTAAGAAAACCAAAAAAAAATTCAAAATAAAATGTATCATTTAAAACCCAATGAACTTGGGAATGCTATAAATTAACTAACTCCAGTATATTCGTTTTTGATGGATGGCCAGAGTATTTTGTATGTTTAGAAAAATTTCTAAATCCATTATTTCACCATTTACTAAATCATGGATTTTTCATGCTCCTTAAGAAAACTAACAAAAAATTCGAAATACATGGGAATGCTATAAATTAACTAAGTCCAGATATAATCACAAAAAGATGAAGATTAAAACTTAAATGCACCTAGATCAAGTGGCAGGACAATGTGAGACAGAATAAGCAAGATGTTGATTTCATCAAGAAATGGAGTTTGACAAAATGACCTCGTCATTGGTTTCGGCCTCGTCGCTTCCAGAAGCATCTTGATCTTCTTCTAGGCTGGACACATTCGTCTACTGATTGTCTTCATCGTTGTTGTCTGTCGTGGGCTAAGTTATAGCTTCCAGTTCTTCTTGGTCTGTTTCTTATTATTAGAACCATATGTTTGTATATCTCCACTTCGATACAGCTCAACGAGAGCCACAAAGATCCACAGAGATCTAGATAAAAAACCAGAGAGAGTTTACAGAACATTTAAACACCAAGCCTGGGGATAGTTACCAGCATAGGGCTCTACCAGAAAAAAAACATAAGACAACTTGGGGACAAAATAAAAACCTAGGGCAGCATCATATTTCCTATCTCCTTCAGCTGCCACAGTTAGAACCACCACCACCATAGCGAGATCCGCCACTGCCACCATCGCTGTAGCCACCACCACCGCCATAACCATGGTTTCCATGAGCTTCGTTTTCACTGTAACCCCATCACCGCAGCCCCCACGATAGCCACGTGAGCCACAACCTCAACTACTGCCCCCGTTTCCTCTGGACTGGGCTGGGTTAACATTGATGCTCCCCCCGTCAAGCTTTTTTCCATTCATTGCGTAAATGGCATCCCTTATCGATTACTAGGGTCATACCACCCCATTAACCAGTCAGCCCAAATTTGAAACCCTTGGACCAGCTTTTTCTATCGTTCCAGTGATTCTAGTGGATTTCGGTAAAAAAAATTCACTGCTATTTTTTATTAATTTATTTTAATTTTAAATTTTCCCTCCTTTATTAATTTATTTTCATTTTAAATTTTCCCACCAAATGCATTTGTTTTTATTTTCTTGGATTTTAGTAAAAATAATTTTAAAAAATCACCTTTATTTTTTATTAATTTATTTTCATTTTTCAGCTATCCGTGGATTGGGAAATTTTCCCTCCAAATACATTTGTTTTTACCTTCTTGGATTTAGTAAAAAATAAAAAAATTTCACCGCCATTTTTTATTAATTTATTTTCATTTTTTTAGTGATCTAGCAGTGGATTGGGAAATTTTCCCTCCTAATGCATTTGTTTCTACCTTCCGAAATTTGAAAGTGGGAAGGATTCCCCAAGGTTTGGAAGTTCCCACATTTTTATGCATTTCCTCGCAATGAGGGTCACTAGAGCCTCTTCAGTCCTTGTTGGTCTATGGAAAAGGTTATCAAGGAAGCAATGAAATATATCGACCTTAATATATTATTAGTTTTAGATGTGAAGATATCTCATTTATATAGTATTATAATTATATTATTGTTGTAGTTTTAATCTTTTTTGAGTTATAGAGTTAATGAATATATGTAAGTGTAGGTAATGATTTTAATGGAGGGTGTTATAAGATTAATTTAAGGAAATTGAAAAATGGAGAGGGTCATGAAATCAATACAAATATTTTCATGGGGTTTAAGGGGTTTCAAGGTGGTAGAATATTGTAATTAAGAGAACTACATAGCGATTTAGGAAATATTGATACAAATTTCACATATGCATATGTTGTGGTGTAAATGTAACAATGTTTTTTAAATTCTTTTGTTAGGTATGACAATGGTTAAGTTTGCCATGTTTTTTAAAAGTATGCATGTGTACGTAATGGTGGACTAAATGACTTATGTTAGGTGGGATGAGGCTGAACCCCAACAAATACAAGAAAGGAGATCAATTGAGTAACGTTGGTGGTGTGGGTCAACAAGCATTGGGCTATTTAACTTGCTTTCACATACATTTGTTTTTTGGATTCAAAATTTTTTCATGAACACAAGAAAGTGGAAATTAATTGATTTTAGACATTGCAATGTGGTAGAAGCATCTCAAAAGCTATGAAAGCACCACTTTAACTCAACAATCACAACTAAGTGGTCTCTATTCTACGAGAGTCACTCTAGACTTGGACCTAACCCTATCTTAAGTAAACAAACCCCTTAAGAAGGAAATTCAGCCCATGAGGGTTGAACATGTCACATGGCAATATTGAACACTTGTGAGGGAATAATAACACACTATTTTCACCCACCAAGCAATAAGAAAGCCCTCATCAATGTTATGCACTACTTTAAATAGGTTGAGTGTCCTTGGATGCCTCGAACAATCATATTGAATTTATGTGATGTTAACTAATTTAACCAACAAAACATGTATTCAATATTGGTAACAATATTTGCACACTATTTATTTCATTGACCATTCAAATGAGGCTTTACTACTTGTAACCAACCATACATGTAGTTGTTCAAGTTGACCAACCTAACACGCTACTACTAGTGATAACCAAAAGGTACATGTTGGTAATCAGGTGACCAATGTGGTATGCCTCAAAATTCGTAATTGAACATAAATGTTGTTGATGGGGTTGACTAGCCTAACATTCCTCTCGCAATTGCAGTTAAACATGCATGTTGATAGGGTTAATCTCCAAGATAGTGTTAATAAAAAAAAGATGTTAATAACAACCTAACACATCACTAACAATGACAATGGAATTTGCATGTAAATAAATAAATTAATTGAAATGACATGTTGTTCATTAAGATGATTGACATGACACACAACTCACTAAGTTGACCAACTTGACAAACTCTTTAATGAACTAAAATTCCTTTAATGAACACAACCAAATGTGCATGATGTTGAACAAGTAAACCAACCTAACATACCTTTCACAATAGTAACAATGTGTGAAATTTGTGGATTGCGAAAACCAAACTAACATACCTATGATAATCAGAGTCGTCCATACATTCCTATTGTTATTAACCGTTCACGAGTTCCATTCATTTCGTGCAAAATTAAGAATGTCATTCAACTCTTAGACTAACTTTGATATGTATACAAATTAAGTTGGTATTTACTTGTTAGAATTTTGTTAAAGTGTTTCCCCTTTAAATGTCATAATTTTGTATCCAAGGGAAATTAAGGTATGTATACCTCCATCATCATTGCATGAAGGGCATATATTGTCCAATGAACAAGGGGGTCTCACATGCCAATTTAGCATCTACCTATATTATAACTTTATATTAAATACTATTATTATTTTCTTGTATTAATATGAGTGCTTTTAATATTTAATATACAGTTAAGTAGATTACCCCTTGAATAATTAGTGAAGTATTTAACATTGGATGAGAGAGTTATAAGGTTGAAATTTCTATTCCTCGTGTTAATTTGAGTGTTTGTATCATTTCAATGAAAAATTGGATTTCATACATATCTATGGATCCATTAAAGGCATTTACACATGCCAACCAAAGACATTCAATAGTTGGGTTAGAACTAGTGGTTGGGAAGAGTTCATTATCATATTCATCCAGGGGTTTCCATACAAGAGAAATTAGGACATGTGTTTGATTTATGGGCGAATGTTTGAATGATATGAGGAGACGAGTTAGTGCAAGTCCTTCTTATGGTAAGGCCCTGCACCTCTTCCTTTATTTCTTAAAATAAAATTGAAAGAAGTGATTAAAAATATATGATACAAATAATCTGCAAACCATTCACAACATCGCGACATTAAACATTTACATGAGAGGCAACTTATTTCATGTTCAATAGATTTTTCCTTTAAAAAATAAATATATGGTACCATAATATAATATAGTCATTCACCAACATTCACCACCAAACAAATGACCTAAACAACAAATGTTATGTATGGTGAATATCATCCACCATAAACTATGATTATTAGCCACTCTGATGCCCCTAAGTTTATGGTCACTCATTGAACATGACTCCAAGAGTTGTTTCGAGCTTCTTAAACTTATTCAATCCCAAAAGACTAACACAGATGTCTCATCACTGTAACATTATTTTTTTCTACATATTTCATCAAATTCTCTACAAATGCATTTTTATGTTATCCTTAATTAACATTTCAATTCCACACGTTTTCTTATTGCGTATTTTAAAGGGTTTTCTTCATTCTCATGCCAAAACGGAGTCACATTCATCGGTTCTTCTCTG
The DNA here is from genome assembly GCA_034641835.2 of Pinus albicaulis. NCBI lineage: Eukaryota > Viridiplantae > Streptophyta > Pinopsida > Pinales > Pinaceae > Pinus > Pinus albicaulis. Next base: position 61,082 of record JAXQQM020068521.1, on the reverse strand, counting down.
TTTTGGGGACCATCTCATTTACTTGCGTAGTTTCTCTCTAACCAATACATGGAAAGCACTCGTATGATCAAACAAAACATATTAGCACCTAAAGCCATTGATTGGAAGTTAATCCTTACTCCTATGCGCATGGCAAAATTTTTGGTTTGTAGAATAAATTTTGTCAATGAATAACATTATTGTGAGTAATGTAATGCGCTTGGCTTGGAATCTTCTTGCTGCATTGAAGTTGAACAAGAAGTTAAGGGTTTAGGGATTAGGGGTTAAGGTTTTAGAGGTTTAGGTTTTGGGGTTAAATGGGTTAGTGGTTTAGAGGTTTAGGGGTAGTTAGGGGATTTAGTGCTTAAGTATTTTATGGGTTAGGGATACTTAGGGGTTAATGGAGTTAGGTTTAGGGGGTTAAAATGGGTTAGGTTTTAGGGTTTTTGGGGTTAAAGGGCCGAGTGGTTTAGGGTTTAAAGGTTTAGGGTTTAGGGGCGTTAAATGGGTTAGGGGTTCAAAGGGGTTCGGGTTAAATGGGTTAGGGGTTAAGGGTTTAGAGGTTTAGGGTTTAGGGGTTAAATGGGTTAGGGGTTGGGAATTAGTGTTCAAGGGATTAGGGGTTAAGATGATAATTTTGTTGGTCTTTTTTTGTGCACAATAGTTCTTTTATTCTTTGTGTCTCAATGTCACAATTTTGTAGGTACTCTTGCTTGTTGCCATGTCTTTTCTATTTATTAATTTCTAGTATTTGTTAGCCATTGCTTTACATTTATTGATGAAATGACTATTGCAATTAAAACTAAATGTATCTTCAATCTCCTACTTTCAAACTCAACCACACTTGTCACACAATTTAAGTCCAAGAATGGCATTTGATAAGTCTCAATAACCACACTGCCAGACCATGACTCCATGGCGTAAAAGCTTAAGTTCGAGTGTCCCACATTCATGAGAAAGTTGGCAATTATAATCTTGCTCCACCCGATTGTGTCCCGGAAATACCCTTTTGTTTTCATAAAACATCCTAATGTTGTTGAACTTGTCCCTTAGCATACCAAGGAAACAAGATGAGACCGAGAGGAATGGAAAGCACTACAAAGTTGAGAGAGTACAACATAATAGGATGATTTAAAGGATAAGCTTGAAGAATGTAATAGTGATGGAACAATTGAAAGTTATCCCAAACAAATGTTGATAATGTGAAACCTTCTTTCCGTAATTCCGCCGAGCAAGACTACATTCATGTGAGAGCAAGAAGAGGCCAGAAAATCGATAGGCATAGCCTAGTAGATAGTATGGTTCCTCTTTTTAATGAAATATTTGACTACATTTTATATCGTATTTGTTAATGATATTGCCAATAAGGGGAATTAACCCGATCGTAGGTCCCAACGGACTTGCTCTCGTTTGGAATGGATAATCCTAACGAGTTTTAAGGACCGTTATAAGGGTTAAGGAATAATGAGTTAAGTGGTTAAGGGATTAGGGGTTAGGGTCTTAGGGTTCAGGTTAATAGAGATAGGGTTAGGGGAATAATTAGTTAGTGGTTAAGTGGGTTAAGGATTGGGGGTAAGGGGTTAGGGGGATTTAGGTGCATTTAGGGGTTAGTGGAATAATGAGTTAGTGGTTAAGGGATTAGGATTGGGGGCTTATGGGTTAGGGGGATTAGGCGCAATTAGGGGTTAGGTGAATAATGAGTTAGTGGTTAAGGGATTAGGGATTAGGGCTTATGGGTTAGGGATTTAACAAGTATGATTTCTGTGGGTTAGGGATGAGGGGTTAATGGGTTATGGGTTGAGAGTTAATGTGGGGTTTCACGTTGGCAATTCGTGTGAAAATTAATCAGGCATCGGAGTTTGGAGGTGGTGACAGATAGGCAAGGGAAGATGAGGAGCCCAACATTAGACTCCTAAATATGGTTTGGTGTTGGTCTTTATGGTGGCCTCTCGAAGAGAAGTGTAAATGTCACAGGAAGGTTTGCTGTATGAGTGGCTTGTGTGTGCTTGTCTGCGGGAATTTGTTGGTGCTAAAAGTTTTCAATCGGGCCCCGTGGCTCGGCTTAGCCATTGACTCGTTTGGGTTGAGGATAGGAATTTTATGGAAGTGAGATCACTCTGTCACAATTTTCTTCAAGCCAAAGTGAGTCTTATTTTTTTGTGATAAGAGAGGAAGCTAGAAGGTACTAGGAAACTCAGGTGGTAGAAAACTAGTTTCTTTTCCAAATTTAGTATCTCCAACGTGGGTGTGACTCGTGTTTGGTGGATTAGTGTTGTCTCTATGTGGAGAATTTGGAGGCTAGTCACCGCCCTGGGGAAGTTACACTCAAGCGTTGGCTACTTTGTCATCGATTGTTGTTCAATTTCCCGTGTTGGTTTGGTGGGTGATGGTATTTGGTTTTGTTGGTCATAGAAGTCTTTATCTAGTAGGAAGGTGTCTTCCGTGCTTCCTTGTGATGGTGGGAGATGATATTTGGTGGTTCTTTGCTGGTGGTGTTTTTTTTTCTCTATAGTGGGGGTCTGGTCTTCGACTCTACACATGATGGGTTCCTCGACCTTGGTGAATTATGAAGCCCTTGTTGTGGTGTGGGTGTTCTCCCTCCCCGTCATCCATGGCCCCGTTGGGGTGGCACCGGAAATAATCATGGCGGCTCCATGTTAGGGTGGAAAGACTCTGGGCGGTGTACGACTACAGTAGGCGCATGGGGACGGAGGAGTGTTGGGGATAAAAGAGGTGGAGGTTTGGAGGGTTCAAAAGTTATCTGCCGGGGTGGAGGAGGTAATGGTGGCAAGGGGAATCCTGTGGGTTTGATTGATTTGAGGTAAATGAGGGGTGTGCTATCCAACATTGTTGCCTAGAGAACACCGTGCACTATCAACGCCCGATGGAAAGAATGGACACAACCGAGAGTTTATGTCGTGAGGAGCATGCAGACATATGGAAACATTGAACCGAATGCACGTTACGTAGTGCCAAGTTTGAGAGAGATCGGTAGCTGCTTGGCGAGGCCAAACTGTTCCACCGAGAAAGAAAAAGTTGGAGACTCTGGCCGGGTGCACTTGAAGGGCACTACGTGTGACTTACCTCCACCGATCTAGGAACAACCCCGACAACCATGCATCCACCAAGTTGGACGACTAGTATGCTGGCTAAAATTCGTTATGTTTTATATATGTTTTGGTGCCTTTGGCTCAACCGTTTATGGGCAATGTCCCTAGTCCCTCTTTTGCATTTTTTTGCAGACCGTGCACTTTGTTAACAAAACAATTCAAGGTGAGACCACCGTTTTGTAACTAGCTAAATGTACTCCGTTTTTCCTACATGAATATAACATTCAATTACAAAAAAACAAAGGTTCATACATCATTCAAAATTGAATAAGTTTCATACCTAACACATCAAATGTTCATACTCTATTTACTAAATAGGTTTATACATATATATTGTAGGTTTATCTATTTAGTATTTATCAAATGTAAATATGATGATTTAATACTACAGATTTAAATGAACTCACATGTTTAACATAAGAAATGTTACATTTATTCAGTTATTAAATGTAAATATGAAGATTTAACCTTAGATTTAAAACAAATCACACTTTTAACATAAATCATATTAGTTTAAAAATTAAACTTTATGGCCAAATATTAAATATTAAATATAACATAAACTTGGTTATCTAATTAATATTACCTTTAATAAAGTTATAATGAATGCATTATGTGTAAAGTTGATAGATGATACATGCAATTATGTTAATTGTAGATGAATCCATTTGCACCGTTAACTTTAGAGACAAAAGGGTATTCATAATTTCAACATCGTAAATTCGTAGACCCCTAATTTGTCTCTAAATTTTAACACCGCAAATGGATTCAGACATCTAGTAAATTTAACACTTCTACCAAAATTGTAATTTTCCATACGGAATGACACAATTAAAAATTACCGACATAAATGACTAATTCATATACTTGTTGTACTTCATATTTGGCCATATTTTTATTCTTGGACTATAATAGTCTTACATTAATCATTATTAATTTTGTCACTTATTATCTAGTCATATATTTTAATACCAGACTAAATTAGTCATTTAAGTTAGTCACATTTACTTTAGTTACTTATTATCTAGTCATATATTTTATCCCTTTGACTAAATTTAGTCATTTAGTTAGTCACTTTTAGTTTAGTCACTTATTATCTAGTCATATATTTTATTCCAAGACTAAATTAGTCATTTAAGTTAGTCATTTTTAGTTCGGTCACCAAAATTGCTCAAATTTAGTAGTAATTCACTTGAAATAATTGCAAAGTGACTAACATTTTTAGTCACCTAGTCATTAATTTCATCATTTTTTACTAGTGTACCGTGTATTTTCTATAGGCTACAACCCATAGAGGCTCCTACCTCAACTAGCTATAATTGATATATTAAGCTACAACTTAATATGTGAAAGCACCAAATTCCTCATCATATAATAAAATCATATGATGATTTACCGGATATCAACTCTTTTTTTCTCCTTCTTCACCGTTGTCATTCCAAATTCTTCATATCTGGGCTTTTAAATCATCTCTCGATCTTCACAAATTTTCTCTATCTACCCTTTTTCTTCTTCCACTCTCTACCCTCTTTGGTGCATATGAAAATCACATCATTTATAGAGATAACCTCATAGTTGTTTGCATTCCATATGGGAATGTAACAGAATGGTATGACTCTTTGCCTTCCACCTTCATTTTCTCGCTTAGCACATTCGCATGTTACAAACGCTATGTGCTCATTTCAATATTGATGGAAAGTTTTTTTTTTTCCTATGGAGACTTGCCTTTTCATCACAAACAATATAAAATAAATAATAATTTTCCACATAATCAATTATTTCACTAACCCTTTCAATTTCTTAGCTTTTATTGTTTTTTTCCTCTTCGCTTGATGTCTTTTTTTCTTTTTTGTTTCTCGTAGTTATATCTCAACTTTGCCGCATAACTTCCCCTTTTAGCCCGCTCTTCTTCCATGTTCAACCTTTTTCATTTGCTTTACCGATGCAACACTATTCCGCACGAGTCCCTCGTCCTGTTATGCATTCATGTCATTCTTTTGTGACCTATGTGATATGGCCTGTATAAATTCTTTTGTAATGCAATGGAGTCGAATTTTGGCATTTTTTCCACATACATACGTTTAGTGATCAAAACAATACATAACATAACATAACACACATAAAAGATGCACATATACATGGAACATGAGTATTCGGTTCCCACATAACCTTGAACCAATAACATTTCATCGCAAATACTAGTACCCAGGTTTCCCACTCTAATGTTAGTGATAAACCATAAAACCATGTGATCTATGATCTGCGTGGTGCCGACACGTGGATTCCTTCATCGCATTAAAACTGCACAGACTTGCAATGTCTTGAAGTTACAACCTATTTCTTGTGAGATGCAATGTTGCTCAAAATACATGTTTCCCTCCATTTCGCGTCATAAAAATTTAACTTAACTTGTGGTCACCTTCCTATTTATCCCTGCCAGGATGTGTGGTATGTGGACGTGGTCAACATCATCATGCCACATCACCCTCTATTTCGTAGATTTACTTTTCGTCATGCCACCATGTGTCCCTTCTCTTCTTCGCAACGCACAATAACAGAATTTTCCGCGACGGCCTTAACGCTAAACTATTAAATGTTGCGATTTGTGAAATCGCTTCAAGCGATTCGATCTCCACCATCCATCTCTCGCCTTCGATTTTTGATCTAATCCTAATCGTCCATTTTCCTCCCTTGGAATTCTTCAAATAATTCTCCACCTTAGTCTATTTTTAGTTTGTTTACACCGTCCCACTCTCAGAATCGTGGTTTCTCCATGTTGTTCCTCCCGAGCTTGTTCCCCGAGTCATTTTTATTATTGTATTCTGTCATCTCGAGTTATCACACTTGACATCTACCCTTCTCATATTGATTAAATCCCTCTCCGTCTCTCGACTCTTCTCTCTCGTGGCTTAATCTTGTTTAATTGACCTTCCTCTCAGCTCTCACCCTTCCTACTTCACTATGTAAGACTCTATCTCGTTGTGTCTAGAAAATCCGGTTGCCTTATGCTTGTGCCGGGAAGCAATTCGCTACCTCTATTTTCTTTACTTATTTGTTGTCTTCCGCTCCATTCGTCTACCCTCTCGCCGCATTTGCCGCCCTTCTTCTCTCGCCTTTACCGCCTTGCTGCTCGTGGTGCCTCTTTAGCCGCATTTGTTGCCTCGTTGCCATCGTCTCTCGTCGCCTTTCACGCATTTAATCTGATTTGTTTCCTTTGCCGCTTTCGCCGCCTTGGCTACCTTCATGACTCGACCCGCTTTGCTTCCTTTCATAGCTTCTTGGCTTCCTTTCATGACTTGGACCATTTTCCGCTTCTCTTTGTTTCCTTTTGCTACCTTAACTACCTTTGTTCTTTTTCTGCTTCTTTTCCTTAAGTAATCATGGTAAATCTTCTCCATGCTGCTCCTTTGCCTCTTTTCTTCTCTCTACTTTAGGTTATACTTCTAGTCAAGTGTTCCTTTGCCTCTCTCGCTACACATTTCCGGACCGCTCCTCTTTGCCATCAATGCAATTTCGGTGTTACCTCTTTCTATTCCTTTTTCCATCAATGAAAATATTTCCAACAATCTCCCTAATATGATGGAAACACATCCACCAATACTCCAATACTCCCTCCATGACTTCCTCCCCCTTTCATTATGAGAAGTGTTGTCTTCATTTGCCTTATTTTCGTAAGAGACTTTCTTTCTTTGCTTCCTTTTCCTCCTCTTTGACATCAATGGAAAAAGGTTTCATATTTTGGGTAGTATTTTATCTTTGTATTTCCTCTCTGTGAGTTGTGTTTAGGCTTTCTTTCTTCTAACTTTATACCATTACCGTAATGGTGTATAAGATTTTTGGGAGAACACTTTGAGAATCATTGAACTAGTATGTATATACACAGTAGTCGATACCATCTCAAAGCACAACATCCTTACAGCACTATATGAAAGTGATGATAAGGACACTTCATAGAACTATCTTATATAATCGACTTATATAATCAGCGTATGCATCAGTTAATAATACTAAAATAATGAGAATGGTCCATACGACTTATAAATTCTGCTCCAAATATACTTCACCTGATATTATGGTCTTCATCTCGAGATACATATCTATAGTACACATCTATTCAAATATGACGATTCCAATATATCTTTTATAGTTGTATTTCACCTTTATTGTTTGTTGGTGGTGATATGAGCTAGGCTTCTCGACAAGGATATTACACTTAACAACAAAAGGTCCTTGTTAACAATGTGAAAAATGAATCAAACTAGAGCTTACATCTGTTGTGAGATTATACAATATATTTCAATCTAAGAGACCAAATGACTTTACTACTTGTACAATGTACTTTCAAAACAAACCTCGAGGTATGGATATATTCAATGTATTATTCATTTCACTTATCAACTATGCAATTTTGTTTATCACATAATGGCAATATATTATGTTAGGCAACATGACTCAGGGTAGAGTCAATGTTGAGTAGGGTAAACGTAGTGGTTTTGGGGCACATGGTTTTGTGTGCACCCATGGTTTTGACTCATGGTATTGCATGTGATGGAGCCTATAAAAAGGCCGGAAAGACTTCATTGTAATGTAGGCCTGGAGGTGAGCCGTGAAGGCTCACTTGGCCGGATTGGCCAAGGTTTTGGCCAATGGTTAATGAAATTTCATTGGGTGGGTTTTTCCCCCCGTGATTTGGGTTTTCCCTGATAAACATTTGTGTTTATGTTCATGATTTGTTGTTGGGTTCTTTATGTTTATTTCTCTGAATTAATTATTATTGCTATGGTAAATTCCTAACAACTGCATTTCCGAGCCATGGTTCAGGTTTTGGCTTCAAATGGATGTTTTTGCTGTTACAGTTTTTATTGGCTTCAGAATAGAGACATGATTTATACGTAGATATGCGGTATCTGGATTCTTCTCACCGAAGGTGAGTTCAAAGCATACATTGAAAATGTTTCCCATATATGGATGCATCGCATCGATGGAGAAAATTAAGCAACAAAGTTGAGAAGAGAGATTTCCGTAACGTTCGTATCTCAGGCCAAAAGAAATCGATGGCTAAAATCGTGGATATGTTGGTCACCAGCGTCACATGGCACAAGTACGAGCATGGGCACATTAGAACGAGAGGCGCAACCCATCGAGGATGAGTTCCGCTGTGGAACGACAGAAGCAATGGCACTGCCTCAACGTGCAATGCCCGAGCGTTGCCTATTAAGCACTCGTGCAATGTACAATGTCATTAGTGCTACTATCCAGAATGGCTCATGGGAAGGTTCAATATGTATAGATGCATGGAAAAAGATATCCATGATCTTAGTGTGAAAAATAGCTTGAAGAGGAAATATATAGCAAGCACAACTGAGTAATGGTTGGAATTTTTTTTTTTTGGAATGATGATGGTTTCTTATCAGAGATGCAACCATGGAAATCCATCGTGCTAGAAAAGTGTTTCAAAGAATGTGTCAATCAAATGTTTTGAATGAGAGAGGATATTTCTCTGTGTGAATTAATTAAAATTGACAGAATCAGCATTCAAGAGAATTCCTAGAGGACTCAAGCAAGCATGTATGTGCCGGTGACCCATGTAATCCTAGATGGATCTTTGTAGGATATTGATGAGACCAAGGATGTCCTCTAAGAGGACATCATGTATGAATGTAGAGACAGTCACAAAGAGCAAGAATAATGAAAAACATTATTAAAATGGAGTTAATTTCACATGTAAATGGTGATGTAATGGCCAGAAGACTGTATGGCATGCGTACTCTGGGTAATCATCAAAGCTCCGTTGGGACTCTAGGTGATAGGGGGGATGTCAAGTTAACAATACCCTGGCAAAATTCTGAGGGGGAGCTAGAGGAAAGGGTGGTTGTCTCATTTGTGCGCTGTTGATTAATAACCTCAAGCCAAGTTTAAGGGGGAATTGTTAGGCAAACATGACTGCAGAGTCAATGTTGGCAGGGCAGTAGAGTGGTTTTCTGGGGGCACATGGTTTCGTGCACCCATGATTTTGACTCATGGTATTACGATGGAGCCTATAAAAAGGCCGGAAAGACTCTCATTGTACGTAGGCCGGGAGGTGAGCTGTGAAGGATCACTTGGCCGTGATTGCCAGGTTTGGCCAATGGTTAATGAAATTTCATTGTGTGGTTTTTCCCCTGACTAGTTTTTCCTTGCGATAAACATTTGTGTTTATGTTCATGATTTGCCGGGTTCTTTATGTTTATTTCTCTCTCTGTTGAATTAATTATTATTGTCATTAAATTCCTAAATATATCTTCATCCGAGATACATATCTATAGTAAACATCTATTCAAATATGACGATTCCAATATATCTTTTATAGTTGTATTTCACCTTTATTGTTTGTTGGTGGTGATGAGCTAGGCTTCTCGACAAGGATATTACACTTAACAACCGAAAGGTCCTTGTTACCAATGTGAAAAATGAATCAAACCGCAGCTTACATCTTATCATGAGATTATACAATATATTTAATCTAGAAGAGACCAAATGACTTTACTACTTGTACAATGTACTTTCAAAACAAACCCGAGGCTGATATATTCAATGTATTGGTCATTTCACTTATCAACTATGGGTCTTTTATTTATCACATAAGGGGGTATGTATGTCGATCAACCTCTCTTCAATGGTGAAATATCAGTAAAACAATTTTTGCTGAAGATACTTAGATGAATCTATAACAAGACTCTCTTGAGATTTAAAACGTAATATGAACACAACTAGGCCTTCATACTTCGTATACTTTAATTGTTCTATCATGATGATCTTCAAAAAAACATCTTCAAGTTGTTTAATTGAAATCTCGTAAAAACGTACTTCACGCTTTTATGAATGATCTTAAGAAAGAGGCCTTGAAGATACATCTATACTAACTCGAGGAAGGCATGCAGCTACATCTAGAAATATATACTATCAATGCTTAATATACTGCTTTAAGTGTAAACAAGATAATGATCCTTTTAAAATTTCATCAATACCTTTTCATGCTTTAATAATGTATATGAAGACTGGTGTAATGGTACTTTGATGTACTTCCTCGCCATAATAGGCCCCATCTTCGAGGACCCGTACCATACTACCACCGATAACACTTGGTATTCTACCGTACTTAATCCAAATACCAATTGATACTAATTTTACATAAACTATGTATAGCCTCTTTTTCACTTCAAATTTATACAACTCCATAGTTAAGATAACCTTCATATTTTCTAATGAGTTGAGCTCTCCATTGTTTTAATAGCAATCATCAATATATTGAATCCGATCTTGGCATCATTTACCTTTTTCTTATTCTATCATTATGGAAAGAATTTCAGCCACATATTCCTTTTCTAGGACCTTCCAAAATCATTGCCTATATACGATTCAACCGATCTAAACATAATGATCTTTGGGAAGATATCTGAATTTCTTTACCGGGAATATACAAGGGCAAACCACTCATATTTTTATCACTCATTTAACTACTTTCCTCCAAGGGGACCTTCAGTAGAGCAACATAATGAGATAATGATGATAAGAATTTCTCTACTCATCCTTCTAATACCATCTGATTGTTAACTCTTGTAGTATGATGCACAGGTAGACTACCCTCTATGGATATTTCCGTCGAAAGCTTGAAACATAATTTCTGTGATTTTAACCATTCATCACTTAGTGTGTTGTTTGTATTCTTAGCTTAAAATGCTGAAGAAGTCAGATTCTCCCCACTCTCACCATGGCAACTTGCTACCTTCTTTCATCGACCTATCGAATATTAATTCAAGTACCCTTCTTCCTCTATAGTTCTTTGTTTGAGGAATTTTCCTTTCCTTCCCGAACTTTTGGCCGTTCTTATTCCAAGGAGCTCTTCTTAGACTAATTTTAAGGGGACTATTTACGAACTCCTTCTCCCCTGGGATTTTTCTTCTTATCTATTTCCGTCGGATTTTTGCATTTCTTCCTAGAGCATCTTTGCCCGAGACTATGATGGAATCATTATGTTATTGAGGTAACAATTTCCTTCTTTCCTTTCCATACTTTATCAGATATTCATAATGCTTCACTTCTTTTTATTCACAATTTTGTCTGATTTGATTCAATCTCCATCACCTCTCTAGAGTTCTTTAATGTATATATGGTAACTTAGAGTCTTTGATTTGTGACCAAGTCATTAATGAATAACATCTTTTATTTTACCTAAGAAAGTTTGAGCTTATGTATGGAATTTTGGTCCCTTTTTTAACACAATTTACATTCAATGAGATTTATTCAAATTTATAACATGAAAACAAGAGGGCAATGGAAATGATTTGTATCTCGTGGTAGATTGTCTTCTCCATTTGTTTCCTCGAGGTAGTCCTTTCATTCGCCGCATCTTTAGTAGGTTGAAAATGGATTTGGCTCATTAAAATATGTTGCAATATACCAGCTTGTAGACAGTAAAAGAAAGTGATATTTTCATAGGAAAGAAAATCCTTCTGAGGTATGAGCTCTTTTTCGCATGACTTATTTCTTCATTTCATTCTTTGTCATTTGAGGTTGTTGCTTTTTTCTCGTTTACTTCATTGAAAATCATCTTATTGATGGCTTCTACTTTCACAGAATCCTTTGAGCTTACTTATTATCCTTTACAACGTTTACAAAAATGATATTATTGTTATCCTCTACCTTGAACTTACTAGTTTCTCCTTCATATCCTAACCCGGCCTTTATGAGAGGAGATCTTTGAGCATTTAGTATTTTCCAACTTTTCTAGCTTTTGATTCATGGAGTGTTCATAGATAATTCCCTTTTGAGTGCTTTTATAGTTTCTTTCTTAGGCATACTACTTCTTCTTCCACTTTCGTCTCGATGTTTATCTTTAATTTGCTTAAGTAGAATGTCTTCCACCTTCTTAGATTTTTCAAGTTCTACTTAACTGAATGAGGCTTTCGTATCCGGCTCTTCCTTTACATATTTCAGAGAATGTCTTTCTATTTTCTGCGACTTGAGTCTAAGTTTGTCTATTTCCTCTAGGCACTCCTTAGCCTCTCAATATCTACCTCACCTTATTCCACATCTTCCAAAAGGACTCAGCAAGATCTTCCTTGGCCATCAACACAAATTCCGAGGTTCCTTCTTCATTTGAGGATTCATTTGAGCTCTTAGATGCACTACTATCTTGCCGAGCATAAAATGATTTTCATTTGAACTTTCTTCCATTTCTCGCTATTTATTTATTTATTTTTTATCTATACTTTCGTGGTTGGTTCTCTATTTTTTTATGAGGACATTTAGACATAGTGCCCCACTTTCCACATTTAAATCACTTAAAATTGGAATTTTACCTTTTGTATTTACCTCGTGCCTTTATCTAATCTTCTAACAAATTTGGCCTCTTATTCATCCGAGTAGAAGAATGTATCTTCCTCTATTTCTCACACACTTTTCTACCTTTGGGGCCGCTTCTCCATCACATTTTACTTCCCCTATGGAAGTCTCATCTCATAAGCCGTCAGTTTTAAGAAATTGGTAAATGGTCAATGTTTCCCATTTTATGTTTCTTTCTATGGTAGAAACCTTAGGGTCAACCTGGTAAAGACCTCGATATATTTTTTACAATTACACATTCCTTAATGGGTTATCCTAGAGCTTTCAAAAATATTCAGAGTTTCTAAGAATCCCTTTAAGAATCAATTGGGATATATCTTCATATTCATTCATTTTTACATTTTCAAAATTGAGAGCTTCATAGGCTTTAAAGCTCACATATTCACCTTTTTATCTCCCTCATGGATACTTTCTAATGTATCCCATATTTATTTGGATGTTTTACTATGATAACTTTTTGAGAATTTAGTGATCATTACGTACCACTCGTGAGTGCATTCATTGCTTTTTCATTAGCTATGAAATCTTGTTTGCTTCTTTCCGTGTCAAGATGCTTTCAGAAGATATCTGAATTCCACAAAAACCCAAACTCTAATCCTAGAGACATTATGTACATCCTCATTCCTATTTTCTTAAGGCATAATTTGTGCCAATAAACGAAGGGGTTTGATTTGTTGAGCATCCTCTAGGCTAGCCATCTTGGGGACCTAGGATCTCCTTCTAGTTGTTAAAATGATACGTAAGAACCTGGCTTCCGATACCACTGTCAACCCTTAGTTAAACTAAGACTAGGGGTGAATCAATTTAACACATTCATGGACTTCTAAAACTTTCCTTTAAACTTATTTACACCTTCATTTAATGGTCAACTTTTTATATCATGAAAACAAAAATATTAATATGTGAGCAACAAGTATTAAGCATTAATACAAAACACCAACACATAATCATCATGCATATGGACAAAAAAATATAAGTGGAAACCCATAAGTGAGAAAACCACATCTTATTATTGTCAGGATGCAATATAAGCTCCAACTTCCCTCTCACCACTAATTTTCCGTAGGTTCCAACCTACAGAAGCTACTACCTCAAATTCTCGCAAGCTACAACTTACAAGGAAGCTCCAACTCCCATCCGTTTTTTGCAAAGAAAACCCACAGGAGGCTCCTTCCTCAACCAGCTCCAAATAGACATATATCAAGCTACAACTTGAAATGGAAGCACCAATTCCCATGTATTTTTTGTGGCTATAACCCACGTGATAGGATCCTACCTCAACCAAATAAGCAACTAGACATATATCAAGCTACAACCGGAAATGAAAGCACAACCCATGTATTTTATGTAGACTATAACCCATAGAGGCCCACCTTCAACAATCTACAACTAGACATATATCAAGCTACAACTTGATATGGAAGATCCAACTTCTCACTCTATAATAAAATCATATGCTTATTTACCTTGATATCAACTATGTTTTTCTCCTTCTTCATTGCTTTCCTTCTAGCCTTCATATCTAGTTTAAATAATCTCCGGATCTTCACAAACCTTCTCTATCTTCCTTTTTTCTTCTTCCACTCTCTAACCTCTTTATGCATAAGGAGAATCACATCATTTATATCGCTCTATAGCTGTTTGCATTCCATATGGGAATATGAAATGAACAGGTGTATGACTTTTCTCTTCCAACTTCTCATTTTCTCGCTTAGCACTTTCAGGATGTTACAACACTATGTACTCATTTTAGTATTTAATGGAGTTTTTATTTTCCTACGAACACTTGCCTTTGCATCACAAACAATATAAAATAAATAATACATTTTCAGTTATGATCAATTATTTACTCAAACCTTTTAGTTTCTTATCTTTTGACATGAGCCTTTGCCTTGCCATCTTCTGTTGTATTTTTGTCTTTTCTACGCTTATATTCTAACTTTGTTGCATAACTCAGCCTTTTAGCCCGACTTTCTTCTTCGCGCTCAGCCTTTTTCTTTTCTTTTACCGCCGCAACATTGTTTAACAGAGGTTCCCGGTCCTTTGTTATGCGTTCATGTCATTCTTTTGTGACTCGTGTGATATGGCCCACATAAAACTCTTTATACATGGAGTCAATTCCGCTTGCCTATTCCATACATATTTTTAGCGACCAAAACAATGTAGATAACATAATATAACACACATAAAAGACACACATATACATGGAACATGAGTATTTGAATCCATTTAACCTTGAACCAATCACATTTCATCACAAATACTTGCCCTGTGTTTCCCACTCTACCGTTAGCTACAAACCATAAAACCATGCGATCTATGATCTATGCGTTTTTTGCTGACATGTGGATTCCCCCATTGCATCTCATCGTTTCATCCCTACCGCATCGCAACCAAAATAAAATTTGCAATGTATTGAAGATACAACCTATTTATCATAGGATGCGATGTTGCGAAGGTCGAAACGTGTCCCTCCATTTCACATTGCAAAAATTTAACTTTAACTTGCTGGCCGCCATATCCCTGCTAATCGCGACATGTGGTGTGGGCTGAGGTCCATGTCATCATGCCACGTCACCCTCTATTTCTGCAGTACATCTAGATATTGCGTCATTCCACCACGTGTCCCTTCATGCTCTCTCGCATCGCACACAACTTAACTTTCCCTACGACGGTCTTAATGCTAAGCTCTTAAATGTTCGATTTGCAAAATCGCTCCCTACAGAAATTCCCACCGTCGTCCATCTCTCTCTCGCCTTACTTTTGCAATATAATCCTAACCTTTCATTTGCCTCCCTTGGAATTCTTCAAATAATTCTCTTCCTTAGTTGATTTTTCATTTTTTTATACCGTCCCGCTTTTGTAACTCGGGTTTCTCCATGCTATTCCTCTTGAGCTGGTTTCGTGAGCTTGTCTCTTTGTTTATTTAATGTCATCATGAGTTATCACATTTGACATCTACCCTTTTCATACCAATTAAAGCCCTCTCTCGTCTCTCGTTCCGCCTCTCTTGGCTTAATCAACATTGTTTTCCTAATTGGAATATTCCTCTTGGCTCTCGACTCTTCCCTCAGCTTCGCAATGTGTAGTAACTCCAGGTGAAAATGTGAAGCTAGGTTACACTTTTTGCCCTTTTTTGAGAAACAATTTACATTTTTTTTCGTTCTTCAAATTTCTCGCAAACTATAACAATTTTTCCGTGTAGAATTTTCATTATGCGATAAAAATAAAAGTTGTGAGAAATTTTGTTAGCTTATTACTATTTTTTGAATTTTTTTTTGTGTAGATTTGATATGTCAACTTAGCGTTTCTTTGAGTGTGTGTTTCTTAACAATCAAGGACTGACAGTCATGTTATGACGCAATGTTGTATTCATTTAAAATTTGTGTTTCTTGAAAACAAAAATGTGTTACAACAATCTAGACAGAGTCTACTTTGTTTTTGTCATATTTACAAAGCCAATGGATGCATATCATAATTACTAGAATTTTTTGAACCGGGTCCAATACGAAAAACTCAAAAGTATATTTTGGACATGTTTCTGCCGCAAGAACAAATTTCTTAACATATAAGTTATAAAATAAAAATCTAAAAGCTACCCATTAGAGACGACGGGACCAATGTAATGCCCCATAATTTTTTCAATTTTTTTTAATTTATTTTGGGAGATACAAAATTTTGATTTCAATCGAATCACAATGACCTCCGTAAAATTGTTTGCACTCATTTTATTAGAAAAATAATTAAAATTATTAAACTTTTATGAAAATTCCATAAAAATTTATATTTCCCGAAAGCAGATTCAACTCTGAAAATGCTATCTTGGTTCCGACAGTTAATTAACAACCTTTGATGAGTTTAATCCGATTCCAAAGTTGCGTAACCGTATTCAGAGCCTAGTTTTTGCGTAATTGATGACGCATTAGTTCGGCCAAACTTTTAGTAAAGTTCTACGAACTATGTTTTCCGCTTAAGACTCATTAAATCTAACGTCTTAATAGTTTGGCCGAAATTTTTATCAAAAAGTTCGGCCGAACTATTGTATAACTCTCCATCGGCTCGAGAATTTCAAGTGAGTTTTCCCCTCACAAATTATCATTAACATAAATTGCCACGAAATGATTCACAATTTTCGGCACATTTCGCACACTTCTTCTCATTTGTGGACTGGTTTGGGTTCAAAAATTTTCTTCAAAGTTTGATTGTATACTTTTTGTTGATTTTACAATTTTGGGTTTAAAGAATTTTTTTGGAGGACATTTTTGAAAATGTGATTTTAAAAATCAGGTAGAATTGATGTACATTCAAAAGAAATTTTCGGGATACATTTGCTTTGAGTTGAAGTAAATCTTTTGAGCTGCCATTTTTATAAGACATTTTTCCTCACACTTTTTAAAGTGTTTTGGATTGGAATATGTATTTTTATAAAAAATTTACACCGAATTTTTTAAATTAAATATTTGTAATATATTTTTAAATGAGTTATTGTCCTATCTTTTAATAGTAACTTTTTTGAATTGACACTGCCTATTATCATGGGAAATCAAGAACTTGTGCGAGAAAATATGATCGAAAAAGAGACCCCGAGGCACATAGAGAAGAGACTAGACAATCTCGCAAAGAAAGTTAGGAAGCCCTCTTGTGATATCAAGATAAAAATCAAATCAAGAAGAAATTGAAGTGCATAAATGTAAATATTATTATCTATTGATATATATTTAAAATTTTCCTAATGTAAAATGTAGTTTAAATTAATTTCATGAACTAGTTTGAAAAATATTTTGTTTAATGTAAACAGACAGAGATATTCTTCAAAAAAAGCTTATCAAGAAGAAAAATCAACCTCAAGAAGAACAAGGTGTATGTAAATGTAAATATTATGATCTATTGATATATTTTTAAAATTTTCCCAATGTAAATTTGGTGTAGCTTAATTTTTATTTGATGAACTAGTTTGAAAAATATTTTGTTTGATAAACAGACAGAGATATTCCTCAAAATATTTAAGAAGAAAAATCAACTCAAGTAGAAATTTATTATGTATACAATGTAAATATTATGATCTATTGATATATTTAAAATTTTCCTAATGTAAAATGTGCTTAATTTTTATTTGATGAACTAGTTTGAAAAAAATATTTTGTTTAATGTAAAATGTATTTAGGATACCTCCTCAAAATATTGAAGAAAATCAACCTCAAGGTGAACAGTTTCAGTATGTAAATGTATATATTATGATCTATTTATATGTATTTAAAATTTGAATATTTATTGACATATTTATATAATTGAAGGATTTATTGAATATGTACCATTTTTTCGAATATACGTATGAAATAACTATCGATAATGATGTTGTAAAATGTCAATAATGCCACATGGGATAAAAACTCCGACCAGTAAAGATTATATCTAGTCAACCGCATTTTTGAAAAGTATTTCTAAATGAGCGAGTGACAGCTCATGCTCAAATGTTGAAAGGCCTCCTATCATCAAGAAATTAAAAGAAGGGATTTATTAATTATTGGGTATTCGAAAATCAACCAAAGATAAAAAAATGAAGGAGATAAAAAATATGAGAAAGAAAAGTCAATTAAGAAATTCAGAGATAAAGATGTTTCAAATGTACGTAGAGGAATACATATAAAATACTGCAAACAAAATTGCAGAGAATAGTTTGATAACATCTATGGCATGTGAGACTGAAACCTCACAAGTAAAAAAATCCGCATAAAACACTCGAAAAATTCTCAATTCAAATAGATGTAAATGATGAACTCGCAGCTCGTTTGAGAGCTATTTCATATAACCATACAAAGATAGACTCTGGAGAAAATGTGTTAAAAAAATAATATATGAATATTGGAAGAAAATTTGCGTGTTTCAAATTAACTCCAGAAGATATACAAATGCGAAGAAGAATAGCACGAAATCAAGACGAATAACATGAAAAACATCTCTTGAAACCATCATGATAGAGTTATTCAACAAAAAGTCTGGAAGAAGAGAATCATCAAATCTATGTTTCATTCAAGGCTTTTTTGTTCAACAAAAACCATGGTATGTAAAACCTATCACCGTATGCTAGAAGGCACTTGTTGTTGCAATTATCATGGAATTTTGAGTTATGATAATACATTCTGACTGCAGAATATTATGGAAGGATTCACCTTCCTCTTTCCATAGCTCCGTGAATTCATATCTCAAATTCTATGTGAAGAGGAAGCGATGAACTATTTTACAAAAAGAAATGTGTTGGTGGCAAAAATGCATGACATTTAAATTTGACTAAATTTCAAAGAAGACTATTGATATAAATTATCAATCATCGTCCAACATGAAAGTGAAATGGAAGAGATATGAATATATCGGTACATCATTCAAGGTGCAAATAGTGTTAAAAGAATCGAATTACGAGAAGACGAAATTTTTCCCCGATAGACTTTGTTCGAGGCATAAATTTACAAATACAAGAAGCATTCCCATAGAGCTCGATGGCAAGACTTGCAATTCAAAAAATCTCATGAAGTTTTTCCACCAGGGACCATTTTGTCGTTGATTGATTTTGTAGAAAACTACACATTTGTTCCACAAAAATAAATTCGCAGTGAATACTATCATTCCGACCAAGTCTCCATGCTCATCCATATTTTATATAGACATGCTTTCTAACAAAATGTCGACTTTATATAGAAAGAACGAGTGAAAATCGACATATCATTAAAGAATATTACTTTTATATCGTTGACGCATCGTACGATACATGTTTTGTACAACATTGTTTTGGAAGAATTTAATAGATTCATTGAAAAATCATGGAATAACATTCAATGAACATTGGATATGGTTACCATATGAGGTCAATTCAAATATACCGATCATTCTTTGGCTGTGTTGTCTTCGCAAGAAACCTAAATATTAAACATTAAATTTCTTCAGACCAAGCCATGGAAAAGGAGAATACATCTGCAGCAAGGTGTGAGCATGCACAAACAGTACTTAGCATCAACAGAACCACTGACGTCGTAATTGTAGAACGCCTCTGGGAAGAAGAAAATTAATAATGGTGATTGCTTTCAAGTTATGAAAAACCCACTGCAGAAGCACAACATCCACTTAATTTATATCGAAACTGAACTTAAAAATAAGAAATATTTTCTGATTAAAAAAGTAATCAATATTTTCAATTGTATTTTGAGGATTGCATATTTACACAAATTTCTTTTCTCTAATTTTCTCCACATAAAGGTTTTTTCCACATATTGAATCAATAAGAGATAGACCAATTTTAAACGACGCTTAAATGTATCAGTACAATTCAAAAATCATCCACCCCAAATAAAGTTGTCCTAAACGCTGCATTGATTAAAGAACATTCTGTTTTTGTGATGTTTGCACGTAAACTACAAATCCAACGACGCTAGAAAACAAATGAAGTGAACCATCAGAAAACATGAGCTATTAACAATGGCAAAACGGTTCACAAATGCTCAATAAAATGCAATCAGAGAAACCTACAATATCATCCCGATACAGTGATCTGCCTCTGATTCAGAGAATGCTAAACACGATTTGAATCATTTCACGATCGTAAACATCCTAGAAACAACTTAAACATGCACACCAATCGCAACTTTTTTATCGCGCGACAAAAGAGATAAGCCAATGATTCAATCAGCTGACAATGACGAAATTTTGTGCAGTGATGACTGCTGCTGCACCTGAACAAAATTGAATGAGTTGGACAACAACTATAATTGACTGATTTCACATGACGAGGGCCTCCATACCGAAATAAACATGCCAGACAAACCTATCAAAAAGGTGAGACTTTGTTACTTTGAGACTACAGAACCCCTGACTATAAGTTACTATGACATAGTCACTGGTAAAAGTAAAAGACGATAAATTTGATAGTTCAATCAAAGAAAATTGTTCTAAGAAATGGGAAATGTCAACAAACTGAATGAACCATTATTGAAGATGGACCATTAATTTTTTTTTAGATAAAGTGTCCAAAAACTTATTATCTTGATTGGGGCTGATGTTTGAACCTCCAAGATCAATCATGCAAATTGAGTCGCTTTATATGTTATTTGCCTGTACATGTTACAAAATTGCCTGGGGCACAAGTACGTGTTTGAAGATTTCCAACCAGCAGTTTTTTCACACATGTGCATTTATTAAAAATAAATAGCATGTATACATATATTCTGAAATTGAAATAATCGGTTTTGTTAAGGTTTTCCAACCCAGAGTGGCATGGAAATTATTTACCTTCATTGTAAGGTCGATTCGGTCCCATATACCAGCTTCCAGGGCAAATTGATAATGGCTAGTCATCCCCATTTTACCAAATTCCCGCCTTGGGTGCATTCTTATTATTTATAGCAGGGCACTTTACATGATGTCCCAGCCATGATAGATTCTTTTGCTTCAAGTTTCTGAAAAGCTGTCAATGTATACTAACGTTCAGGATATTAAAATACCAGCTTAAAGGGACTGCCCATCTTAAAATCAGAAAGCCTGACCCACACACCCAACATCACCCTATAGGAGTTAAAATATTCACAGGAAGGTATCTATGCCTACCCTAGCTTCTAGCAGCTCCAATGACCAATTTTAATAATCTAATAAAGACCAAAGCAGGACTCACTTATTTTTCACCCAAGAAATTCACAGCCTTCACTTTGCCCTCCCCAAAGTTACAATGGAATATGAGAAGGCAGGTAATGTTTACCCATAGGAATTTGCTACTACATCCCTTATTCCCCTAACAAAAGTTCTTATCTACTGTATTATCCAGATATCAAGATCACTATTTCACACTAGAATATCAATATCATGTTTTACAAACACATGGAATGCCATACACACTATTTAACAATGGGGATTAAAACTTAGAAAGCTCCTCGTCCCCTTAATAATGTGTTTAATTTAGTTTTTGTGAGGATAGGTGTGAATCTTGTTTTCACATACAAAAATAATTAATTGTTTAATTCCATAAATTTGATTATTCACCAAAATACATGTCATATCCACTATTTGTCTCTCCTACAAATTCCCATTTATTTCATTAAAATATATGATTTTATCTCACCTAACTATCACATGTTCCTAAATCACTTCCTAATTGTTCCCAGTCTCTAAATCTACTCCTAATTGTCTCTATGCCGCTTTTCCCTTTACATATTTTTAGAAAGTTATTTTCCTAGATCCATCATACCTATGGATCTATCAAGCTGCCGAGAGGGATCAAATACTCCAGAGGTGCAAACCTCTTTTTTTGAGTGCAAAATCCTGAAGAAAGGTTTGCACCTCAAGAGATTTGATCCTCTCCTCGGTGCTTGATAGATCCGAGAGTTAAGATGGATCTGGGTGCCATTTCAAATTTCATGTGCAACCAAGGAAAACTATCGATAATATGAAATATATGATTAATTTTATCAATAATATGCAAATACATCTAATATTAATATAACCATTTTAAATATGCTAAATATGTTTGAGATTATCAAGTCATTTTAATTTTAAATTTTCTCTAGTTACCCAATTTGTTGAGATGATAAATATATTTAAATAACTTTAATAATGAAACATCAAATAAATTTTTCAATGCAAAGTGAAAAATGTGAATAATATTGAAATGATAGAATGTGAATAATTAGAATGTAATCAATTACAAATAGCAATTAGAATGTGTAATCAATTACAAATAGCATTTATTGTGATCAATCTTAAACTTATTTTCTTTCTCTTTCTCTTTATTATTATTAGTTTCACCTCTTATTATTTATATCATCTTCTTCCGCATCAGAATATATTAAAAAAAAGAAAGTAAAAATCATAAATCATAAACCATTTAAATATTTAGCTCAAACTCTTGTAGTAAACACCATACCTCAAGTCTCTTGCTCTCCAATATTATTAGGTTTAATTATATTATAATATTATGTAACTGCTCTACATTGTCAATAATTTTTTGCGCTTACACCGAAATCAATGAACACTATTAATCCAATGACTTTACAAGTAATGTACCATCATACATGCAATTATATCAAATCAAAAATCAACATAATGAAATCAATGGGGATTGTCTTGTTACAAGTAACATTTCAATTTACCACATGTGCAAATGTAGGTTCACATTTATCATTCATGTAGTTTTAAAAAACTTCACATGGCAGTGCCAATTATAATTCAACTATCCAACAAAAACATTTAACATTAAATATCACATGCCAAATGTAATTCAGATGACGACATTATTTTACATGCACATGCCAAAAGTAATAAAACCAAAAATTAAATAAAACAAATTATATAATAACATTGTAATAAAATATGTCCAAAAATTGTAAATCTCTCTTTGAGATTTCCAACCGTATCAAGCTTAACAAATTTTAAAACCATCTAAATTTTGAAATCAAATCTACCGTAAATCATGTCCATCAAATGAGGGATCTAGCTAAATTGGGTCTCGCTCCGCGCCCTATCCCCGTGAATAGGAAACCTACATACACAATGCACATGTACTTGAACATTAAAATTCTGAAGTTTTAAAAATGAATGAGAATATATATATCTATAACTTCATGTAAAAAACAAAATATAACAAAAAAATCATGCAATACTCCTATATTCCCTCCATTTGATGAACAGTTCTCCCATAGGAACATCTTCAAGTGGTAAACTATACAATATACATGTACAATTAAATATAAATATATATATATATATATATATATATATATATATAATTTATATGAATTAAAAATTAAAGAAAATGCACGTAATATTATTATATAAACTTATTGAAGAATATTAGTGCAAGGAACAAGACAACTTCATACCAAATGGATGTGGATGTTCCTATCTCCGTCGCTAGAGTCCCCTGGATTAAAGAAATCTTCTATAGGAACCTAAATTCAAAAATTTTTAAATATCTCAATATATATATATATATATATATATATATATATATATATATATATATATATATATATATATATATATATATATATATATATATATATATATATATATCTTTTAAACATAAATTTCAAACTTGTGAAAAGTTGTCCATACTTGTGGCTCATCTCCCAATGAAGTAGAAGGTATATCTCCTAAGGAAGAAGAAGTACCACCATCCCAAAAACACGTACCTTAATCGTACCTATTAAAACATTTTATCAAATTATATATATATACATACATGTACATGTGTGGCAACAATTATTTATTTTTAGCGTCACTTAAAAAACACTAACATACATGTGCTATCATGAGACGGCGTATGGTCGACCCATCTCGGCATCGGTTAATCGAAGGTCCCGAACGTAATATTAACATTTTCATCACGCATCATGCCCGAGAACCGCAAATGGTGTTAACATATAATCATACATTTTTGTTAGATTAATGTACACATACAAATAAATGTATACATGTACATACACATGTATTTATTTATAAATCATATATTTATGTATATGTAAATATAATTTCAAACTCATATACGACAACACATACTCCTGCTCCTGCCCTCTTCCTCATGAAAAATTAGGTCTGTGCACGATGACAATTTATTGCATATGTTCAGAGATATTCAACATTCATGTTGTAAATCTCCTTATCCGTATGATAACAAAATTGAATGCATTTTACGTGCTCTTTGTCGATTTAAACAAAGATCGACTCCACTCAATCTCATATTTATCATAACATTCGGCTTCTCGACTTATTTGAGAAGTCGCATCCATCTCTAATCGCAGTAGGTTTAGAATTCTAAATGGTCGACTCACTAATGGCGGCTCAAAGAGAGGCAACTCCACATATCGCTTAGCTTACGTTGATATAATCAACCTCTCCCGAGCCAAAAAATTCTCAAGGAAGGCTTATTGTAGTCGGGTTTCATACCCAAAAAAAATTCTCGCATAAAACATTTGTGCAAAATAAACAAAGAACCTCATCGTTCCATGGAAGCCTTCCAAAGGCCGCAAGATGTCGATCATACAAATAATTTGTCTCTGGGTGCTGAAATACCGCACCTTCAACATTTTTCTTTTTGGCCCCTCTATAATTAAACATTGACTTGGAGACCGCTCTTGCATCTTGTTTTATGTCCTCGCCATTTATTCCGGACCTAATACATTGCTTTTCTCTTTCTCATCGCTCTACAAATGAATCCATCATAGCCCCAAATTTCTCGTACACCTTTACCATTTCACCCAATGAATGTGTAACTATTTTAAGGCTTTGTCTACTCTCAGGTAGAGACAAGTCAGAGATCTCTTTTGCACGTTGATGAAGGCTTTCACACCTTTGTAAGGTGCATTCCACGATGTTGGTTTCCCATGGTATCAAGAATCTCAAATTCTGGACAAGTTGTGCTGGGTTAACAACCTTCTTCTGAATGTAGCGCGCCGCCCGCGTCTATTTTGACCACTCGGCTTGAACATTTTTCACTTACATCAATATATATAAAATTTCGTATATTAGAAAAAACATGTGTGTAAAAAAAAAGGTAAATGTAATTTAATGAAAAAATATTGAAATTGATGGCAAACTTGATGTTGTTAAGCAGTATCTTCTCCAACACCACTTCGCCGAGAACCAAA
This sequence comes from Pinus albicaulis, assembly GCA_034641835.2. Classification (NCBI taxonomy): domain Eukaryota; kingdom Viridiplantae; phylum Streptophyta; class Pinopsida; order Pinales; family Pinaceae; genus Pinus; species Pinus albicaulis. Next base: position 35,986 of record JAXQQM020068521.1, on the reverse strand, counting down.
TTTCGCAGTGACGCTCGCCGAGAACTGCATCGACAATGACCCCGTTGAGAACCAACAATGTTGATTGGCCTTCGGGGAATAAATATCACCCCCCCCCTTCCCCGCAACTTGTTACCACTCATACCTCTCGACCGCCTCGAACTCTGGCCACGCTCCATGGATGGAGTTGAAACCATATTCTCCTTACCTCCTAAAAATTAAAATATGAAACTTATTAACAACTAATTTAACTCACAAAGTTAATAAAAAAAATCAATTCCATATGCACACACATGTATGGAATTAAGATTATATTTAAATACCGTGAACATCCCCCGATCCCTAACCTCCATATGGATTCGTTGATCTTCGTTCATTCTCCATGATATATATCTATTGGTCGACATTTACACAAAATAGATTTCAAAAATCATTTTCTAATTTAGTGTACGTAAATTATGTAGAACACAACTTTCAAAGCAATAATTGATCATGTGTGAAACTAAATTTAATCGAAAAAGAAATTATAAAAATGATAAGTTCACCAAATTGCGCTTTTACATGGTGGGAGCACACTTGGTATAAAATTTACCACTATACACTTTAGTTTGTGGGAGAAATGACACATGTACATAGTTTACCTTAAAGTTTTTGTGTTTTATGGATATTAAACAAGAACTTCATTTAGATCCATTCCAGATTGACCGTAGGGGCATTTACTAGATATGTCACCTTATAAAAGATGAGATCTAGAGGCTACCGTGTCTTTACGTACTCGCCTATAGAACTTGTAGAAGTAAACACTCGTAGGAATATTAACAATATCAAATAACATTTTCATGCTCGTACATGGGAATGTGTCTCTTTCCCTACGCAAAAAATATAGTTCAAGGTGTTAATCTTCATGTATTACCGCCATGAAGTAGGTCAATGTTATCATCCCCAACTTACTTTTCATGAAATTAGACTTGAAATCCTTCTACAACCTAGTGGATGGAGTTGAATGGGAACTAGGACAAGGCCTTTACAAAATACATGCTAGTGAATAATACTTAACAAAGTTATGCCAACAAATAAAGTGGGAGAAATGTTTTCTCCTCGAGGTTGTCCAATTGGGTGTGTAATATACCAACTTCACCCATTTCCTACCTAGGTATTTCTCTTAGGTTACAAATGTCTTCCACCTTATTAGTTATATATTTTTCAATTTCCCGTGGATTCCTTGATTTTTTTCTCCTACCATCTCCCTCTCTCACTCCCCAAATTATTGTCATCAAACATGCCCCATCGAGGATCCGGAGCAATGTCTGCACCATACTTAGAACTGTCATTGCTTGCTAATTGAAATTGGAGTCATGTATACTAGATTTCTTGCTTAAGTGGCTCTTACTTGGACAATATCCCGAGATGAGTTTGACATGATGGTCATATGAGGTTGGAAGCTACTTGCGGTAATTTTCCTTAAATCTTCAAAAAAAACAACAAAAATGTCATTTTCGATCATTTTTTATTAGCTTCGCATACAACAACAAGTTATCACAATTGCAACACAATCATGTTCCATGAGAATGAATAATGAATGTCGCAAGACAAATGGCAAGGAAATTTGAATTCATTTAGGCAAAAGAAGGCAAATAAAGTTGCTAAGTCTTGATACTTACCATGTGTTTCAAAGCTATTAACTAGTTGGCTTCGAGAGTGTCCTTCAAAGCCCCGTCTTAAGAAATTTATTCCAATGTCTCTTAGAGTTGCAAGGTGGAATTGATAGAACTATTTGATTTATTTACCATAGATGGATTTGGGACATGTAATTTAACTTACGAGCAGATTGAAGAGAAGAGATTTTAGATTTTGTTTGCTTCATCAATGGTTTTTATCTAGTTTTGTTTCTTAAACCATCATTTATTAGACATTTTTTTTGTGAATAGATTCTTGACCTTGATGAGAGGATATGATACCTTGGAAGAGGCTACATCTTTTGGTGACGTCACTAATTGTTTCTCTATTATCATGTTTGTTAAACATTCGCTTAGGGCTTAGGCAACTTCACATATATTGTACAAACTTTTATGGGACAAAATAAAAACAATATGTAGAAATATTCACTTGGTTTTTATAATTGGATAGAAGAATGACTTAAAATGACCTTGTATGTCTTCTCATTTTAGAGCTCAAATTTTTATAGTGATTTTAAGTATCCACCTTTCAAGAATCACTATTAGAAGAGGTTGATAAAGAATATAGAAGACAAAACTAACCAAGAAGTTGTACTAAATGTATTTCTTGGGAGTAGATTGGCATATGGACTTTTTAGCTAGAAATTTTCCAAAAGGAATTTATTTGAAAACCAAACCTCTAGTTTATTTTGGCTTGCATAAAGGTCTAGAATGAAAAGTGAATTTCCTCTTTCTTCCTCTTACATGTCCAATGACTTTAATCTCTGATCGAGGGAAAAAAATTTCCTAAATAAAAATTTTGCATTTTATCAACACATGAGTTTTTAAAAGTTAATTAACTCATAAATTTCTCACAAAATACACTTAAATCTTGACACAAACCCCTTCCCAATTAACTTTAGATGATCCTAAACACAACTAATGAGGGAGATAGCCCAATAAAACTAGTTTATCCATATTCAAATCAAGTTGGTATCAAAGTACACTTAGCTCATTTTAGTCAAGGTTAGTTAGAAGAATTAGCTATTGGTTTCTCGCTTCACTTCTCTCAAAATGAATATGCAAAGCATGCTTTTGAAAGACACACTAGAGGAATAAGGTCCAAATTTTTGATGAAAATGTGCTATGAAAGTAAAGGGTTAAAGGCAACCATGTACAAGGCATAGTTAATACAAGGCATAGTTGAGCCAAATGTTGCTGAAGGAAGGGCCTAATTATTTGGGTCTTGATTATGGAAAATATGAGAATACCCAAAGCCAAGGAGGCATGAAGCTATTCCAAGAAGGAATTTTATTTCGTGTTCATTAACTCCTCAAGCTTGTGAAGTTTGTGTTCATGATGACTCGGAAAATTTTGACACCCACTTTGCAAGAAGATGTTAATAAACATGCGCCTAATGAGAATGTAAAAGAAGAGATGTTGAAAGCTCCCATCTAGTCATTAACTATTGCTAGTATTCAGAGGAGAGCCACTACCTCATCAAATTCACCTCCTCAAGAAGGCGACAATGGTGAATGTTCAAGGTATAAATTTGCCTCTAATCAAATTGCTTTTGATTATGATAAACATGGTAAATATTCACATAAGATAAATAAAATAACTTGCACATGTTCCTTTTTTTGGTTTGAATAATCATAATGTTTATAGATGTCGGAAGAAGATATCCATACACATTGAAACTTTCTAAAATAAATGAGGCAAAAGTCAAAGGCCCATTGACAAGGAAAATGATGTTGAAAGAAGATGCAATTGTTTATTACTCATTGCCATAAGAAAAGGTCACCTTTAGACAAGTGCTGGAATTTGTATCCAACAAGTCATCCACAACATTTGGAAGGCAGGTGGAAAGAGATGAACGACAAGAATGGGGAAAAGAGGATTCCATAATCAATGAGGGTCAAGATGATTCACATGATGAAGTGCCTAAAAGATGCACCATTGAAATGGTTTGCTAACATGGTTAGATTTCTTATCTAATTAAGGCCTTGCATGTATTTTGATGTTTCAAGAATTTCTTTGAGAAATTCAAAGCAGGGTGCATGTTGCATGAAGTGATGTTGAAAGTAGAGTTACGTTGACACACTAAAATGCAACAAATATGGAAATTTGTACCGAGCTCTATTATTTGACTTGAGAGTCAGCTTGTTTGAAGAGGTAATGTTTTGTCAATTTGTGTTTGGTTGATGGTTTTGTACACCAATATGTAAGAGTACATGGAGATATTCACATGATGTGAATTTTTTTTTCAAGGAGAAAATGATATGTCAGCGAGCTATGTTTCTTGCATGATGTGTTTTCAGCTTGATGGTTTTGTTTGTGACAAGACGTCACAAGATTTTGGGAAGGTCCACTCTTTGAAGTAGAGCCTCATGATTACAACCTAATCATGAATCAAATGGGAGTGGACTTTATTTAAAACAAATAGGATTCTGATACTCTAGGACTCAAACCATTATTTTTAAATTTGAAATATCATGGTGTGTTGTTCTTACACAAGCCCGGAATCCGCAACCCTAACATAAATTGTTTTATTCCTGTGTGATTTAGTTGGTTATATTAAAAGTCAAGAGAATTTAAAATTCTTGGCTTAGGCATGGAACCAAACATATTGTACATATTAGAAGAGGAATTCGCTCTCCCAATCATTTCTAAATCACCCATATCACCAAGAAAACATGTTTTAAAATAACATACTTTGGTATGGGAAAGACTCCAGTTTCAAATATTATAAGAAGGTTTTGATATGGCTGAGAGAATGTGGAAAGAGAATCCATAAACAAATTATTTTTCAAAATGTATTACTTTCAAAGTATCAACAATAGAACATGTACAAGTATTGTTCATAATGAATTACCTTATTTATTTAAATTCCATGATGTATATCTTACTCATAATTTAACAAATTATTAAATAATGATCTATATTGGATAATTATATTATTTTTCATATATTTTGATGCTTATAGAGTGAAAAATATGTGTAAGAATCAATCAGAGGGGTCATTTTAATGGTGGGTGGAGAAATGGGGTCTAAAACCTTTTGAATTATTTTCAGTCATTAAATGACATTTTTAGGGGTCAAACGATTATCCCTTGTGCCGAAATCTTAACCATTATTCTACACTTAAAGACATATCCAATGGTAAAAACATCAAACGAAGTTCATTCAAAATTTATGCCTTTAGTAAGTTGAGCTATCATGTTGACCACCATGGTACGAGATAATGACATTTTATCCCCATTACTCATGCATGGCAAGCTATCACATGTGGAATTTTAAGAAGACTCTAAAAGGTCTACAATCACAACCTCGTTAATGGCTGATGAGTCAAATCTTACACCTAGTTGGCTATCACGCGTTAAATTGAGCTCACTTTTTCTTTAAATTTTTACAAGACTTTCGCATGGTTTTGTGCATGAATGCTGTAGTGACTACCACTACTAGTTAAAGTGGAATGGTCTTAATGGAATAATCGGTATGTGAATGTATCATGATAAGAGGGCTTTATAAAATCCTTACGTGGTATCGTATAAAATAGTTATTTTGATTGTGTGTGTGTGTTTCATAATTGGATGGGAGAACTCATCGTTCGTATGAATATGAAAGAAGGCCTCAGTGGTTTGGGACGTAATTCTTTTGACTCTACTATATATTAAAATAGTTTATATTTCCTATTTGGTGTGCTAGTTATGACACCATAATATTGGATTATATGTTAAATGCTAGGTGTAGCATTGCACTTAAAATCGTATACATGTATTGATTTAAGATTGCATGAATGTCCATGATAAAATTATAAATATGGTATATGACTGTGTGATAAACTCAATTTAATCAACCTTTTGAGACTATTTATGTCATTGATTGTAGGACTTGACAAAGAGGTTGGATCTAAGGACCTTGATGGCCTTAGTGGAAATGTCGAACTTAATAGTATTGCTGGCCTTAGCAAGAAGGATAACATTTAAAGAATAAAATTATCATAATCGTTGAAATGAAGGATGATATTGAATTTTAAAGGATGATTTTTAAAAGTGGTGATAATGGTCTCTCACAAGAGGATTATTTCGAGTTGATGTTGAGAGTCTCGTAAAAAATGATATTTTAAATTAGGATACAACATGATCATAATTTCACCGGTATATATTGAGCATGTAGAATGGTAATTTTTGGAAATTTGCTAATCATGCTTTGATCTTGAGACATGCAACTAATGAGAATTCTAGAGATGAGTGAATAACTATAGGGTTTGTGCTTGGCTTAGTTGTGGAAAAATGGTTGTTGGTATACTTATTTATAATATTTCCTTAATGAAATAATATTTGAGTGTATGTGGTAGCACATATAAAAATTTTATAGTAGTAAAGGCAATATTGTATCATGGCATGGTGCATCGGGATATGGACCAAGTCAACTAAGAATGGAGAAAGAGGGAATTCCCTCCAAAGGAAAAGAACCTCTGGGAAACTGGAAGCCAAGCTCAAGGAATTGAGAGTGGAGCTCAAGGAAATGAAGGTTGATCTTAAAAACCACAAGGTATAGAATAAAAGGCTTGTTATGAGCCAAAAGGACTAGGAAGAATTGAATTCCATCCCGAGGAAAAACTAGTCCTACCTTCCAGAGATACTCCATTATACTCCTAGTCTTTGAGATGTGGAAAAATGTCTTATTTACAAGCCCAAAAAGCGACCCTACAAGGAATTATGATCTTCCAATAGGAGCAGGTTTTTTCGCTACATTAGGCCCAAGAGACATCACTGATCTGTGAGAATTCTTGACACTAGCCCTCAAACCCTTATTTTGTAGCACATTGAACAAGTCTAGAATGTGATTTCTTGTCTCGGAAGGAATAAGAGATAGATCATTTTATCTCTTTGCACAATCACACACAACTCTGGGTAGATCATTATCTGATTTACTGGGTTAAAATTAGCATGCTAGTTCAAGTGAAATTTTCTAACAAAACATATCAATTTTGAATCAAAATTTTTTATACTTATATAACCCATATATTTGAATTCAAATAATTCATGCTTAAAGGTATAAATTGTTAAAGGGAGGAAAAAATGTTGTTATCCAAAATGTGATCGAGTGACTTGAATGTAGTCCAAAATGTGATGTAAAACTATAAAAAATGACTTCCTCTCTTTAAAACCCGTATATTTGTATATTAAAGGTTATTTTGTATATTTAAGTGTTTGTTTGTGCTGGAAAATGTAACCAGCGTTGGTCTTTGTAATGAAAGAAAAACTATTAATAAATTTATTTTTTATTCTATTCTTATTCAAGCATTTTCCTCATGCTATAACATTCAGAAACAATCAAGGTTGTATGTTATTGATTCATGTCATTTTTTCTATTTTGTAAGAAAAAAAAGAATTGTAGTTTTGTTAGAAGGAGTCAAAAAGGTTAACTTGACCTTCTCTTAGTCAAAATTCCTCTTGTGTGGTTGTCTGACACCACATGATATATATATATATATATAGAGAGAGAGAGAGAGAGAGATGTATATGTATATGTATATATATATATAAGTGAAACTTCAACCTATAGCATCCATTAAGTTCTAAAATAAAAACAAGTTGAGTTCTATGATAAAATCAAGAGATCAACAAAAATTCAGAAGAAAGGAAATATAATAAAAGAATAAGAACTTAACCTTAGTTCTGGTAAATTACAGTCACACGTGTGAATATCTTGAAGTTATGTTATAGGGATAAGAATATATGAAGTCTCCTATATTTTTTTCAACAATTGAAATTATGAGTATTTAAGAAGTCTGTGGTGGGGTCTATACCTTTCTAGCTAATGTGAAGTCTAAAGAAGTTTTACTATCTTTGAGCAGAAAGAAGTTGACTATTTTGGATTTTCATTTGAGATAAGGGCTAACATTGAACCTTAAGTGATTCTTTGGTCTTTGGTTGGATGTATTATTTTGAATTTGATTCAATAATAAGAATATTGTTGGGTTTTCCCCTTTTGAGGGGTTTTTCCATATCTTGCAAGCCTAAATTTTTTGTCTCTTACTTATTTATGATATTGGAAGAATAGTTTGTGTAATTTCTTGATGAAGAAGAAATAATAAATAATAAAAGAAAGAGTAGTAACTTTCACTCATAATTACAAAGTAAGAAAATCTACTTTCAAGTCTTTGATTTTTAAACATGGTATCAAGGTGAAGGTGAAGAAGAGACACTCTTAACAAGGAAAATATAAGAATATCATCATTGTACTAGCCCAATAAGATAATCACTTTAGCAACCATAATTAAAGATATTTTTTGGTAACATCTCACCTCTAATACATTATGTATAATCCAATGGAATATATCTGCAAGGAAAGAAACAAATCAAAAGGAACATCTAACTTCAAGGCATGGAAAAAGATAATTGATTTAGTCCTTATAGAGAATTATGTCATGAAGTTTGTTGAGGGAAAGGTTCCTAATTCAAATGAGAATAGTGCTCAATAAGTGGAAAAATATGGAAACGGAGAAATTAAGGCTGAAATAATTCTTTTTGAGTCCATCAAAGACCACCTTATAACTTATGTACCAGAATTACCTACATATAAATATGTCTATCATACCTTGATGAAATTGTACTCCATCAATACAACAAGTCACATGATTTCCTTTAGAACTCAACTATATCAATAAAAAATGTCAAAATAAGTCGCTATAGCTTATTTTTTCATGAACCTATCAAAAATTAAATATCAACTTCAAGAAGCTAGTGAGAAAATATTTGATTCAAAATTAATCATAGTGGAAATCAATGCCTTACCTAAAGAGTGGGATGGTTTTACAAGCAACATCTATGCAAGAAAAGAATCTATATCATATGAAGTTACTGGTTTAATGTTCAATAGAAGAATCTATAATAAAGGCTATAAGTAACTCTTAAACTAACAATGAAACTTCTTAAGCCTTTATAGCTATGTCAAAGAAGAATTTTGATAAGAAGAAGAAACAAAAAATAGAGACATGTCTAGAAGCATTAACAACTAGGAATGAAGAACCTTCAAAGAAGCAAAAAGGAAATCCTAAATATATTTACTATCGACATATCATGTAGATGATGGTTGGTGTACTATGAACAAAGGATTGTAACATAAATCTTAGAATATGGTCTAGAGACTTGTTTAGAAGGATAATTAGCTCCCTCATCAGATTTAGTTGAAAGAGGAAGGATTAGATAGTTTAGTTTACAAAGATAAAACCTTATACAATTCATATTAGTGGGAGACTATCTAAAGGAGCCATGGATCCAAAGCAAACAATAAAGAAGGAAGAAGTATATTTAAGTATCTTTATTTGATTAGTTTTCAGGCTAAGTTTGGAAGTAGGAAAATAGAAACTTAAAGGAGAGTTTTGAGAATTATTTGTAAACATTTAATGGTGGAAAAACCTCAAAAGTAAGGTCGAGTACTTTTATTCTTTCAAAAGGGTTGGGGGTCATATGGTCCTCATTTAGAGGGGCGAAAAGGCTTGAAAAAATTCCATATATGTCTTCAAGAGGCAGCAAAGGGAGGAGGATTTAAGGATGATCTATACCACAAATAGAAAATATTTTTTGAAGTTGTTTTATAGGGATGATGTAACCCTGACCGAGATTGAGACATAGTTCTACTAGTAAAGTAGGCCAAGAGGCATGTATGGCTACCAAAGGGAGCCCCTCATGTAACTATGTGAAATATGAGGGTTTGTTTTGGATGAGTTTTGGGGTTTTTTTAGAAGTTGAAAACTTATGATTGTTCGCTAAGATCTGTCACGGATTTTGACTAAGGTGGATAAGGGATATAAACAGGGATGAAAATTGTGTGTGTTTCTATGAAGACAAGTTGCTAAGTAGAGGGATTACCACTAAATACTTTCATCCATCTTTATTTGACTGAGAGGCTATTGTTTTCCTAGTTTGGCCTGTCAACAAATAGCCAACTGAACGCAGAATCATGGTGTGTGTTTTTCTCAACAGTTTTATGTGATGAGGGCTGTGAATTATCACTGTTTTGGTTTACAAGCTAGATGGGTTGTCTGCAGTAGAAAGGAACTTATTAACAGGTTTTGACATCTAAATTTTTGGGCTAATTACACTTTGGTGGCCGGTTCACAACATTTTTTGCGTTGGTGGCTACGCATCCACAGTTTTTTGATGGTTTATTCTTTGCCAGAATGGGCTGCTACAGCGTGAGGCTCACACATTAAAGTGACACACATTGAATATGATGGTGCTACATCACAATTTTATGATGTGTTTTCTGCTTTGGTGCATCCCAAAGGATTTTAACACTGTCTGGGCTTTGATTGGCGATGTGATGAACATTAGAATCTTTCTTCAGGGCAGTGTTTTTTTTTCCTCTGAATGAACTCTTTCAGGACTGTTAAGAGCAGACAACATTGTTTTTATTATTATGAACATCATGTCTTCTAGCTTGAACAGGGTAAAAGCCAGAAACTGGTTCTGCACAAGAGTGCCTTTCTCTGTGTATGTTTTGCATACGACTTTTGGGTCTGTCTTCTTTGATCACACTTCTTATGTGATTTTAAATGTAATTTTATACTCACCTGCAGTAATAAAATTATGCTATTTTCTCGAGGAAAAAAAGAATAAGAAAATTTTTAAAATTAAAATTCGATGGAGTGCAGTGAAGTGCAGAATTTGGATTTTTCGTTTCCACATTTCAACCACACTGCTCTACTTTTTTATACTCAATTTTCCTAATACTTTAATTTAAAAAACTATGATATAACTTATAAATTAGAGCATCGGTGTGAAAATACTTAAATTTTACAACGTTAATGCATTCGAGGATAGATTTTATGTCTTTCAAAACATAAAATATCATTCTATTCACACCCCATTTGTTTATCGCTTATCAAAATTTTAAACATGAAAACTGGTTTATCGCTTTTCATACCCGGAGTCGACGAGCGCGGACAGAAGGAGCACTAGCAGCAGCAGGAGCACGGTCGGGAGCAGCAGCAGTGCCAACAGAGCGAGAACAGACAACGCGCGAACAACGAAAACTGTAAACTATTCCCTTTCGCGAGCGATTTTATTTATAGAAAATAGTTCGGCCGAACTACTTTAAAAGTAAAAGTTCGGCCAAACTTTTTTAACAGTTCAGCCGAACTTTCGTTGCCGGTTTTCCAATATCTGGCAAAAATTCTGTTTGCCCGCGCCGTCAGTGTGCCGTTAATTCAAACGGAAGTACGAGTTCGGCCGAACTTTATAAAAGTCTGCATTAACTGTAAAATGTTCAACCGAACTAGTGTTGAAAAAAATTTAGCCCCCACTTCACAAAATTGTAACCCACCACGTTCCGCCTCCGGTCCTCGTTTTTTCTAGCAAATCCGATTTTAAGTGTCAGGAAATGTTAAAATTCAATGCCTCTCGTCTTCGCTTCTTGTTGGCCCCGTCTCCATTCAATTCATCCGCATTCATCGCCAATGTCTCTATCTCATTGCCTCGCCGCTTTGGTGCCTTCTTAGCGTATTCACTACTCTTGCTACATTTGCCTTAGCTTTCTTTCATGACTTGAATGGCTTTGTCGCTTTTGCCGCTTTTCACGCTTGGCCGTCATGATCTGTAATTCCACTTTGATTCCTTTTTACTACCTTTTGCCGCGTTGGCTACTCTTCATGACCACGACTTGACCTAATTTGTTGCCTTTGCTACCTTTCACTGCCTTAACTGCCTTTGTCCTTTCACTGCTTCTTTTCCTTAAGTACTCATGCTAAAGCTTCTCCATGCTGCTCCTTTTCCTCTTTGCTTCTTCTCTCTGCTTTAGGTTATACTTCTATTGTTTCTCCTTTGCCTCTCTACTGCACATTGCAAGATCTTCTCCTTTGCGTTATAACCGCTGCTTCTCTGCTCCTTTTCCATCAATGATAATTCTAGTGTTACTCCTTTTTGTTCCTTTTCCATCAATGACAATATTTCCCACAATCTCTTGGTCACTGCACTAGACATATAATTCTGGCTTCTTTATTCTCTTTCCAGAGTAATTAGTGGGCTTCCTCCCCTCACTGCATCTTCACTAGCTTTCCTATGTATCCTCCTTGACTTACTACCTTCCCCTTTATTGGCTTCTATTCCTTTATTCCTTATTTTAGAGGGACTTTTCTTGGATTTATTCTTCCCTAGATAGTTAGCACCAATATCATGTTGCTTCTATATTTCCAGATATGGAAAAATTTACAATTTCACTGCATTAAACTCTACTTGCCTCTCTTGTGATTGGAAAAAATTCTCATTATATACCTTACAACTTTTCAATTCATCTCTCAAAATACTAAGGGTCTCCATCGATTCAGGGGAATTTTTTTCTGATATTTTCTCACAAAATCCTCTTCTGATGATGATAGTATTTGGGCATGCTATACTCTACCATTCTGCAACTCATTTCTTTATCCTTGTGAGAATTTGTGTCTTATTATCTCTCTTTCTCTATCTATGTTGTTGCATACACATGATTATTATCCAATAAAACACAAATCAACTAAATTTATGCAACATGTCGACATATCTACATTAGGAATGTTGATGTGAAACTAGATGCAAATTCAAGTCCCACATTAGTATGCAAGTTAGAAATAAAAACTTGCAATCAAATAATGAAACCAATAGTCATATTAGCTATAATTTCATCATTAGAAGACATGTATATATGTAGCAATTTAACCATCAAGTCAAACATTTTAGCTTATGTGTGTGTGTGAGCCTCTTCGGGTTCAATGTTGAATCCCTTGCTTCATTATAATGATTCACTCTATGACTCTATAACAAAGCTATAAATTGTCTCTTTCAAGGCCTATCCATTCCATATGTGGAACCTCGACTCTGATACTACTTTGTAACAACCTCCCTCCCAGTCCCCTAAGAATATCAAGCTATGGGTGTTGTTACCTTCTTGATTTATCTTGATCCCAAAGATTCGTTATGGGGATATAAAATGCCACTTCTTTCGAGAATACAAAATTTTGGTTTTACTTCACCATCATGCTCAAATCGTTGAGATATTTAAGGTGATATATAATTTATCTTGATCTAAGCCCTAGATCGAAATCTATAATCATTCCAAGTCCAATATATTATAAGATTTCATGTCGTCACATTGGCCATGTGGCAGCGTCGTGGCCTCCATATAACCCTAACAAGTCATTATAGTGGGTCATGCCACACTAGTTCCATGCCAAGCCAATTTGCCCACTTGTTCATACTACTACCGCAATATCAGCATTCAATCAGGAAAATGGGTAATGGAAGTAATTATACTGGAATTATGAATAGATAATTCCCACTCCCATTGGGGGAATTTTGAGGTATTAAATGGGGATCCTAAGGAAAATTATAAAATAAGAGTTAAAATAATATAATGAGAGTTACAAATTTTTAAAGAGAAAAAAGGAAACCATATTTTTTTTAATTATATTTTTGACTTACCTCCTTATAGGTTCACTCAAATATCAAGTGTAGACACCCACTGGATATGGAATTTCAATCCCACATCCATTGAGTACCCAATGAAAATTATGCAAAATGGGTACTCGTTGGAAGTGGAATTTAATGCTACATCCAAAGGGTTTCTAAACTTAGAATTTTAGTAAACATGTAAGGAGATAAGAGAAAAGTGCAATTGAAGAAAGTAGTTTTCTTCTTTTCCCTCCAAATATTTCCCCCTAGGGATGACATCATAATATTGAATCCTATTAGTTCTTTTAAATTTAGTTTTTTTAGTACATATTGTTTTTTTAGGCCCGATTTTTACGTTGAAATTCCCCTAATAATTGGTGCACTTATATTGTCTTCATGAGGTGATGAGAGGGCGATGGTGACAGGTTTGCACATAAGAACCAAGGTTTGATTGGCCTAAACCTTGTCAATGTTCCCATTCTCATGTCACATTTTCATGGAGGATTCAATGAAAAGTTTGAGTGGTAAGTGGGTGATGTTCTAGTGCTCCAAGTTTTTCCTAACCCCGCTCTTGCCCCTTCATAGTGGTTAAATAGTCCTTGCAATTATATTGACCTATGAATCATTTATGAAATTTAACTACAACGATTGATGGAAGGTGACTAGCCTTTTAATCATGGTTCTTCTTGACTATGGTTCCATCAATGCTTTCTTGGTGTTGACCCCACAACATCCAAATTGGTTAAAAATTATTTCTTGTTGGTCCTAACCATATACATACATAGAAAAATGACCAAGATTTGGTTTCACATAGGGATAGCATAGACCACCAACCTATAGAGGTTATGATATTATACCAAATATTAAACTAAGAAGGGGAGGGGTGACTCAATGTAATGGAAAATTGATCATTTAAAAAATATTTCAACAAGAATTGAATATGTAGCAATGCATCAACAAATAATGTACATTCGAACAATGAATAAAACTATGCATCAAGTAACAATCGTCACATCAACACATAAGAACACTAACCTTTACATGGAAACCTTTGTGCGAGAAAACCATAAATTCTTTTGTCCTCTTCAATTTGTTTACATAGATTTATAGGAACCAACCTGTTGGAGGCACCAACCCTACCTCCACCCCCAAATAGAAATTTGTTGGAACCAACCCGCAAAATGTGCAAGTACCCACTTTCAATATGCTACATCGTCATTGATGCTCCAACCTTTACAATGTGCACCTACCAATCTTGGTGGAGGAACCAAGATTGGTGGAGGAACCTACCCCCTTCTTCAACTTGGTGTGGACCAGATTTTCATAGTATTTCAGACTGGGTTCACAAGCTCAAATCATAGAAAAATAAACTTGCCTTTTTTTCACATGTCAAAACCATGTTCACACACTTATATTAACAATAATCATGACCTCCCAGATTTCAACAACTATTTGTAGCTTCTATTTTTCAAATTACAAAATATTCTAACCAAAAATCCCTTTTCAAAAATCAATTTGTACTCAATTCAAACCCACAAAACATTAGTAATATTAACTATTATAAAGAATGATTCTTTCTGGAGCATGTTCTACAAAATGCGAAAATTTTGGTAGTCACTGTACAAAATTATCACCTTTGATCTACTTAATCATTTGACAAATTGAATCTCCAAAGGGAAAAATAATAATAGAAAATTAATCAACCTTATGCCCAAGCCTAAACCCTCAAACTCATGGAGTTTCCATTATAAACTACACCAACTATGATATAACATACTTTTTTAAGGATTGAGACACAATGTTTAGTTAAAATTTCCTCGATATCCTTTCCCATTATACTTCCATCTCAATTTGATTTCATGGCCTAACCAATCAAGATATTCATACTCTCCATGCTATTGTAGGGGCTAATTATTTCAACGAGTAAAACTATTTGTGCTCTCCATGTTACAACTGGGGACATTTTAGATCAATCAAACTATTTGTGCTCTCTATTTCAAGAAAATCAAATGTTTTCTCTATCTATGTTACAACTAGGGCTAGGTCAACCAAAAAAAATAAAATTGTTTGTTCTATCCATGTCAAATGAATCAAATTTTTGAGCTATCCACATCATGACTAGGGCCAGATCGACCAACAAATTTCTCTCCATGTCAATCCATCAAAGTTCTTACGTTCTCCACATCACAACTAGGGCCATATCAACCAATAACCAATAAAATTGGTTGCATTTTCTCAAAATGTTGGAGGTCTCCAAGTAAATAACAGGGAAAATTTGACCAATAATGAATCAAATTGTATGCATTCTCCACATTAGGATAATAGATATATGGTTTCGGTCTCCAAGTCACGATTGGGCCTAACTCAATTAACAACTAATCGAACTGTATATTCTGTCCACGTTAGGATAATTAAATTTTTTGTGGTCTATGAGTCACGACTAGGGCCAGATCAACCAAAAGCCAGTCAAATTGTACGTGGTCTCCATTCCAAAGTATAGGAATCACAATTTTTTGAACCTGCAACCACCCAAGTTGTGGCACATCAATCTAGCCACAAATTCCAAGTCTTCACTTTGTACTTCACACTCTTCTTTGATGCTTATCAATTATGAGCTATGTGACACCATAAATACATTAGCAGGTTCCCCCTTTAAGGGAACATGTCAAAATTTGAAAGCCTCATGGGACCACATAACATGACCAGAAACTAGGGGTAATTAGACACCCTAATTTTGACATCATCATGACATCATACCTACCACATGGAACACTATATGTAATGCCACGTGTCACCAAGATATGCCCTTATTGGCCAGCTGAAAATTCCATATTATCATACCACATGACATCATGAAAAGATGCCTTTTCATCCTTTCTTTTCCACATTATCATCACTTTCCACATTATCCTTCACTATCACATAATTATTTTAGGCCAACCATGAATCACCACATGTCACTATCAACACCTATCTACAAATGATTTTCCAACTCAACACCCAGGTTAGGGCTACTACTTCATATGCTTCTATGCATGGGGGTCTAAATGGAACATGACTGAGGGGTCTATCATTATCTTGCCATGTGTCACTGCGAGACTAGGCCAATGTGTAGGGGTGAACCACATTAAAGTTCATACATGTTTATACTTCTATTAATCATGAGAAATTCAACAGCCAGATTAACTAGTAAATGCTCAAAATTTAATATATTAAATAATGCAAAATTTCATGTGATATTTTTTGTACATTTCACCACAAGATCATACTTCCAATCTGAAGATGCTCGATGTTTAACAAATTTGGTGTTTTTCAAATAAATTTGATGTTTTTTCCCTCATTGTAGTTGCCAACTTTAAATGATCATAACTTCTCATTTGGAGGAGTTTTTCCATGTGTGAGACACCATTAAAAAGGTCTTGAATAGTATTATATAATAATACCATCCACAAATTCATTTGGGAATCATAAATTTGAAAAAAAATCAATAAAGTTGCAGACCACTTTGACTTCATTTTATGAGGGGATGTAAGATATCAGACTTATCATAATGCTTCCTTTAATTCATAAATAAAATTGTCGATTCCTTAGACTTCCCCTTTGACAACAACGGAACTGAGTGTCATCAATGACAATACTAAGTCCAACATATTTCTCTACAACAAACAACTGTAAGTTGTAAACTTCTATCAGATAAGAATTTAATCCCTTTGTGTATATCTTAGTCACTAAGATTAGAAGTAAATTTGAATACACATGACTACACATTTATCCCATTCAATAAAAGAAGAATTATCTAGGCATGTAATAACATTCTTAACCACACTGGATATTGTTCTCATCATAAGAATATCAATTAACCTTTACACTTTAGGAATTCAGCGAATTCATAAACAATCAAAAGCTTGCACCATGCACAACATAACTAGAACCATCACATTCCATAAGATAGAGCACATGAGAAATTTGCACTTATCTATGTTATTATAGATGTTTATAAACTAAAGGAGGAACTTCAACTCTCCACCCAACCATAGGCCATCTACACTGCAAAATATCTTCCATTTGATCACCCTTGAACCAAACCTAGAGTCTAAGGGGTATTTTTTCAAAGGGAATTCACACCAAGGCTTCATTAAACACCTAAGACGAGTCCATTGTCTAGGTGGTTTATCAAGTAATCTCTAGAAATAAGCACCATAATGACTCCCTTACCTCTTGAAAACAAACATAGGAATTCAACCAAGGAGTTTTCAAGGAAAGAACTGTAGGAGCATATAGCCTACTATCTAGGTGGTTTATTGGCTTACTTAGCAAGAACTAAGTGGTTTATTAGCTTCCTTTGCAATAACTTAGTGGTTTATCAACTCTTTCATTAAGCACAAAAATTGATTATCTTACCTACCTAGTGTTCATTAGTCTTTAAACAAGAAACCTTGTGGTATATCGACCCATTTAGCAAGCACTAAGTGGTTTAATAGCTTATCCATCAAACACTTTGTGGTTTATTAACTTACTGAACACGCACTCGTGGTTCAACCCTTTATTTAGCATCCTAGTGTATATTTAGGTTTAGGAATGAAATTTAAGGCCTTATCATCATCGTACAAGGGACGTAGTTTGAATATCCATAACTTCCATTTTAAAATATCATCCATGCTCTATTTTTCATCACTAGGTTACTCTATTCCTCAATTGTCTTCAATATTTCTTCACTCTCCATGAGATTTTAATCTATCTTCCTCTTGCTAGTCACCTTCTTCTATACTCTCTTACTCGATAAATATTTCTCCTTCTCTTCATTGTTATCTTCCCTCTTACCTGCTAATCCCCTTCACATTGTTGAGTTTCCTCCTTTTCTTGAGGCAATCATCCTCCTCAGCCTCAACCCAAGAGGAGGATGGGTAGGGGTGATGTTCTTTCTACTCCTATGACCACTCCATAACGTAAATATTCTAATTATGTTAGAACAAAGGTAGTTCACTAGTTAGGGAGAGGTATCAAGGAAATTAAATGAAGTGAAGTACGGGCCCTCTCACGAAACAACAAAACAAAATAAACAAGCATGCAATTAGAAACCCTGTTAGAGCTTTGAATCCATACATCCCTCCATTAAGGCAAATCATCAATTCATTTTCACTCAAATTTATGTGTTCCAAGGTTCACATAGGGATACCTACAATCACACGGTGTCACAAAAAGGGGTTTTGTAATACAGTTTTGAAAAAATAGGTAAAAAAATACCAAAAAATGATAGCATGATCTTTGGAATATTGGATCAAAAGGAAAATTTCTAGACAAGACTAAATGGTACACTAGAGAGAAGGTGGAGGAAATTTTCCTCAACTCATTCAATAGAATATTTTGGGGACTAAAAGCCTCTTAACACAGGGGTTTGTGATATATATTAGATCATTATATTATTTTTCAGCAATCTCAATGATTCTGGAGTGGAAAAAGTGGAGGAATTACCTCACACAACCATTTTTATCGATTGGACACAATTTGAAAAATTTGGGTGTGAAACATTTCAAGTGAAATTTGCGGCAGCAAATGTAATTTTTTGGGATAAAAAATTTCCACTAGAGTGGTAAACCTCCTTGTTCTATTTTACATACATATACCTTTCCAATAATGTAATAATAGCCTCAATCAGAGCCCGTATACAAAATTTATGTCACTTGAAAGTTAAATTGCATGTTTTAACCACCATAATTTGAGAGGATGTTGCATCAACCTCCATTATTCATGGAAAAGGAGCTAGCCATGCGATCATGATGAATAACACTATAGAAGAGACACTATTGTAACTCAAGTAAGAGTTTAAGGAGTCAAAGCTAACTACTAGTACACTATTGGGTTGTGTTATAACCTTTCCACTAGGAGAAAAATGGGTTTTATTATATTCAAGTGCATTTTGTTCCATAAATAGGTAGAGTAGAAAAGAGGGATAAAGAGAGAGTAAACATATAATATTCATAGACCGTAGCAAAGCATGGGCCATAGGCCTTACTTTTTTGTACCTGGATCCATTTTCCATGAGAGAAAGAAAGGATAGCAACCTTAGATTTCAATTGGGTTTTCTCCCAAAAGTGTTTCCCAAAATATATCTTCTTGAAATTGTGGTTTGTGAGTTTTTATTTCACTATTTTCTATTTTTTTCATAACTATAATTCACATGCATAAGCAATAAACAATAATTTAGAGATCCAAAAATCTAAGGATAAATAAACCCTCAGTGTAGATTTTAGATTTTAAGTATATTTTATTAGATCGGTTACGACGAATTGTCCAACGGAATATTCATAGCAGTTTACAAGTCAACAACATATAATAATCATGAATTTTGACTCAAGATGATTAAACATGTTCCTTAGGAATCAAAAGATCATTTCATCTTTAGATCCCTCTATGAAATATGTGGTCATTTTTGTTGCTTGTTCAAAGACCTCATGGTTCATTAAGAACTTCCATAAACTACAATAACTAGAGATGTATCACTCTACTCTTTCATGAGATGCTTTACTTTAAAAAAAAACTAAACTTAAAAAAAAAAAAATCTCTAACATTATTAATCAAATTTTATCACCTCTTATTTCCAACCTCTTGATAATTTAAATTAAAAATATGTAAATAATCTAATACTACAATAGAATTCCAACAACACCTCGCCAACCTTTAATTATTTAAATTTAAAAAATCTCTTATACAATATCTAAAATCCATATAAACTCGAACACATAAGATAAAATAAAAAAATTCGAAACAATAAGAAAAAAAAAATTTAAAAATTCTGTACACATATTTTCTTTTGCATTACAAAAGCAATAGAATTTACCAACAACTTGCAAACACTAATTTTAAATTCAAGATTCTTCGAATACAAACTCTAATAAAAGCATCCAAGTAATAACTTTTGGAGTTGTCTTTAGTGCGACTTTTGGAGTTTCGAGTCTTAGGAATCCAGGTGAAAAAAATTGAGAGTAAAATCTTGATTTGTTATTTAAGCTGGTGTTTTGACTGTATTTAAATATGGATTGACACCTAAAAAACCCATGGGACACTTCAATTGTGCAATGTTACCCATCAAACTTCTATTTTCAATAAATTCTGCCCGAATTTAAAGAAATTAAATCGGAAAAAAGCTATAAAAAAGCCTTCAAAAAGTCGCACTATAGACTACTTGATAACTTTCCTATAGTGGACCCTACGGTTGCCAATTTCTTTTAGATGTAGTTTAATTTAAATTAATAGTACCCAATGTATTAAATTACCTTTCAGCGGTTTTAATATTTTACTATTTTAAAATTTTATCTTTTAACTAGTTTTCAAATTTTATAAATCAAATCTAATGTAATATCAATTTTCTTGGTACGATAAATCCACTTTGGTACAGTGCCATTGTGCTTTTCATTAGTGGAATTGTTCCAAAACGTTGAACTCCCTGAAATATGAGAGAAGGTTGGTTGTGGTTTAATCCTGCAATGCCTTACTTTAATGGAATTGATCATCTTTGTAAATATAAATATTGTTTTGAATTGAAAACTGAAAAAAATTGAAGTAAAGGATTGTTTTTCTCAATATTACGAATAATTTAAATAAAATTACATTAGAAATATTAGCAATAAATGATTGAAGTGAAACTCGACTAAACATAAATTTAACTGGGACACTTGTATGGATGGTTTTGACACCTAGCATGTAGTTGGAATTAGATTCTCCAACAGTCCCCCTTAATTACAACCACATAATAATTTAATTAAGATACCTACTGGTCTATGTTTCAACGAGGCTTACAATTTAAAAATTGACTTCAACTAGATTTAGTTTTCTTCTTCTCTTCTTCCAGATTCTACAGCCTCTAATTTTTTTTTTAGCATTTTCTTATTTTTGTATTCTTTAAACCTCTATTTCTTCATTTGATGGTGCAGGGCTTCTACTATTCGAAGATCTCTAAGCATGTCCTGGACTTCTTCAAGAAGTGACTTGTATGTGGGTTGCTGCCACATATTGTCTTATGTAGTGTGTTTTTCATCATCAATTTGCTGCAACATAAGATGAGAATAATATTTTGTCTCTTCAAAACTCCAATATCTAAAAATTTCATTGATGTGTTCATCATGCATGCTATCTTCAACATTTATATCTACAACTTATGTATAGAACTTATCTAGACATGGTGTTGCAAGCCATGTTTCAAGGAACTTTAACTCTTCTTCATAATCAGTCTGTTTACTTGCACATTGGAAATCAATGTTAGAATTAAAAATATTTGCAGAGCCATATTGGTTATGTTCTATTTTCTCTGTAATGATAGTCTTCTCCTATTGTGATTCCTTCTCTGCCTTTACCTCTTTCTTTGTTTTCTCTTTTTGAGTTTTCTTCTTTGCATCTGCCTTTATCTTTGTTTTTATCTCTATATTTATCTTTGCCTTTGCCTCTATCTCTTGTTCACTAACCTGTGCTACTACAAATAGCTTGTATTCCACTAACTCAAGTGAGCTTTTACCAATGATAGCATCATGTCTATATGATGTTTTTGTTGCATCATCTATAGCCAATCATCATTAGCCAAAAATTATTTATCAAAATTTACATAAGCATTTACTGCTCCAAAAATAGTTTCACTCTCATTAGCAAGCTCTGTTACTCGATTCACTAAGGCATTGCCAATAAGCTCTGTTGCTAGAATCACCAAATCTTCATCAACAAGATCTCTTGCTGGAATCACCAAATTTTCATAAACAAGCTGTGTTGCTGGATTCACCAAACTTTCATCCCCTTGTGGCTGTGCATAGTGGGGTTCACGAGCATCTACATGCTCCTTCTTTGTTACTTCTGCAATTTCTTCATAGACATCATCCAATTGTGGTTGAACACAGCGGAATTCAACAAACTTTTCATTTCATTGTAGATATGTTACTATAGATCTGCCTTCATTTTTAACTTCAATGCTCCCCCTTGCACCAAAGCCCCTGTCAAGGGTATCCCAAGCCTCCTTGATTGTCTTGGCATTTGAAATCAAGGGAATAATGTTGTCATCCACAGATTCTTTTATGACTTTTAATGCAAATGCATATTTTGCCTCTTCACTTCTAGATCTAAAAAGATCTCAAACATCTCATGTTTTCGGTTTAGCCTCTTGGCTTTTCTCATTTGCTGAGTGTTGGCTTAGTGCAACTCAACAAGAAAAACAAACTGAAAACATAGTGATTATGTGCAATGCCTCTATTTGACACTAAAACTTCACTCTCTTACTTAAGAAATGAAGAAATTTTAAAACTAAAAGCACTTCCATAAACATTTTTATAAACCCTTTCTATCTAAAAAAAAACTCTTCACCAATCCCCCTTCCCCCCCCCACCCCCCCCTTTTTTTTAAATTTGATAAATCAAAATCTCTTCAACTCCCAACATTACAATAAAGTTTTTTCTTTTAAATAATAAGCTTTCAAAAGAAATGTGATTCGATAACACATTCATAAATAAAGCCTTTTGAAGAAAAGGGAAACCATTTTAAAGAGATGAAGCACCTTTTATAAAAATGATACCACATACTCTATTTTAGAGATTAAAAAATGACGCAAATGATTTCCATCATGTACCTTGATTTTTTCAAGAACATTGTTGTCTCAACCCACTTCCTGCTTTGTCGCTTGACCTTAGGTCCCTCATGGAATTTTTTTTTTTAAATATTATGGGTAACTCTCTGTGGGTGGAGGAGAACCCGTGTTTGAATGAGACACGTGTAATTTTCTGCAAATAACTCAGATTTTAAACCTTCTCTGCTGCGTTAGTAAGTCCTAATGATACTTCTCAACTTCTGGGCTACATTAATAACACAACTTCTAAACTGTTGGGGTGCATTACTCTCAGATGCATTTCATTTTTTTTAATATCTCGGTCGTCTTCTTAAGAACGAACTGACTCTTTCTCTGTTGCTTCTTAACATGAGGCTTCTTCAGATTTTTGTTGTTCTATCAAAGAGTCTTCTGCAAGCTCACTTTTTTTCTGCTAGATCAATTGCGCTCATGTTGCTATTTTCTCAAGGAGTTTTGTGCAAACTAGCTCTAATACCATGTTTTGAATTCAAAATTGAAAAAAGTGGTGCAGAGGATTTGATATTCTCAATATTACGAATTAGTTAAATAATATTACATTGGAAACATGAGCAATAAATGGCTGAAGTGAAGCTCAACTAAACTGAAATTTAATTCGGACACTTGGATGGACGATTTTAACACCTAGCCAGTGATTGGAATTAAATTCTCCAACAAATACCAAGCTTTCTTGCAACTTGTATTCTAAAATAATTGCAACGGTTTTAGTATAAATTTTTTAGATTGGTAAAAAATTTCATTAGACTGCTTGTAGGGGTTTTAGAAGGAAGGATTTACAAAGACAGAGGCAGAGGCAGAGGCTAATCCCTATTTCGTACCATCCAAAGGCATTGATTCACTTCCCATTGATTCTTGGGAAAGAAGAATAGAACACATGTTGTTTCTTCAGATTCAGTGTACATTTCCTTTCAAAGCCACCCAACATCCTTATTCATAGGGTCTCGTCTCAAATGCAAGTATAAAGAAATTGATGTTTGTCTTAATGCATAAACATTTAGACAGATATCCACGAGCCAGAGATAAAAAATAAGCCTGAACCTTCATGTACAAATCATATCCTATATTTTCCAATCCCATTCTATTTGCATTTCCATTGTTTTAGATTGCATTTGGTAATTTCGTATCTATAGAACATGTGGAATTCATATAATTTTCCTACTCATTAACATACTCATTAAACATAGTTGTCTCTACATGTGGGTAGTGGAATCATTTAAATGATCTTATTTTCCCTCTCACAAAGGAAAAAATTCTATTTTAACCAACATTATGAGAGAATTTTCACCACCAACTTTTCACTTGCATATTTTTCCACTGATAGATTATGTGATCAATATAATATTACTTTATCTATGAATTTTCCAAAGCCTTTTATTTTGTTAGTTTTCATTTTTTTGCTTCATGGAAATGCAAACTTTCTTTATGCGAATTTTTGTGCAGGCTGTTTCTTTGATGTTGCTCTTGAATGACTTTAGTAAATGCCTTCATTTTCCAAATATGATGAATATTTTAATGTGTAGGTCTAATCTAGTAAAATGAGAACTCAAAGGGAAAAATATCATTAAAATGAGATTTATTTATTGGAGTGAGTAGTTAAAACATCTCATAATTTCTATTATATTAAGTCACTTAGTTATAAAATAAAAGTCATATTAGAATGTAAATAAAAAATACAAGTGGACATGATGGCCTTGGGACAAGTAAAGGGGCCTATGATATTACAATTCAAGAAAAGTAAACTTACTTATCTCACTATTTAGTTGGTAATAAATAAAAAGTACGATGATTTTTTTGGGAGAAAGTGACAACTCAATGCCATGCATGCAAACCTTATATATCCTCCATTTTCTGGATAAACCTTTTCATTTTGGGAAGGATTTACTTAGATTCCAAAGTGCTCTATGGGGGAATATCTACATATCAGATGTAGAAAATTGAGCAGGATAGGGGAATAAATTAAGCCACTCAACCTAGGAGAAGTTACTATATTCACCCAAAGGCCTAGTGATTTGTAGTAACTTCAAGGTTTGAGTTTTGAACCCAATGGATAAACTCTCAAGATAGTGGCATTTCTACACTGCCTAAGGGAATTCTGAGAGCCACTAAGCTAAGAAGCTAATGTTGAAGGAAATTAGTGAACACTTAATTTTGGGTAGATGTCTAGCGAAATGGGAAGGAAGGGCGAAAATTAAAATCCAAGAGTTAATTAAACTGGATTAAGATGGGATTTATGCGTATTCAGTCCATGGGGGGATTTTCTTATTCGAAAGTTGTTTCTTTTGGGTAGAGAAAGACACTCCATATGAGTTTTCATCAAAGCATTAATTTAGATGATATGAAACCTAAAAGGATTGATCTCGCTAGATACAGTATAAGAACACTTATATAAATGATAAAGCCATTGAGAAGGACTTCATACTTAAAAAATGTATCTTTTGGGTAAAACAATACTTCTTTTGGACCTGGGAAAATCCTATGTGAATTGTTTGAGCAACCAATAGCCAACTTTTAACAAATAAATGATGCAAAAGGTATGTAGAAATTACACCAATGGATTCAATCCGATCATGCAATGTACTAAAACAAGATATTGAATCCTTCTACAATATTTGCAAAATATAAATCACGATCTCTCAATCACATGCAAGTTAGAGAAAGAAGTAAATCAATCATAAAACACAAGATTTTCTTGGGGAAAGAAACTTCTCAAACCCCCTCTATCTATATTCTATAATAGCCCAAGGAATCATTAAACAATACAATGCATTCTTGCTCACAAGAATCTCATGAACTCTACCAATCATCTCACACTAATATAGAAAAAATTGGACAAACAATAACCAATTTCCTGCCCACCTTCACCTTCAGCCTACCTTGTTCACACAATTCATAGGAAAATAAATCCCTATTAAATAGGAATTCTAGCCTTCCTTGACTGCGCAATCTGTCATCGGCATCTTGTGGCTTTATAACTGCACCTGGGCAATTCGCTAATAATACAACTTATACTTATCTTCCCTTTAAGCTTTGTCTCAATTGGGTCTTCATCAGATTTGACATGCATGTAGCTAATAATAGAAAATCATCAGTTATTTGATAGATCACTACTTGTGAATTAAATCTAATTTAATTCACTTGACCTCTCACTAGCTCATCACTCAATTAGAACTAGTTAAACTTATTTTAACTCTATTAATTTGAATTAACTAATTACACTCACACTACACTAGTGAATTAACTGCAACTGGACCCCCAAAATAATAGAATCACTCTACATGCTTCACCCGTGACCCTCAACTCAAAATTCTTGAGCTAACTCATTCTTTTGACTTGGTTAAGTAATACAAGTTTTTATGAGATAAGATTACAATTTATTGTCTATTTTATTTAAGGGGAAAATAAATTAGACACACATTTTCTTGTTTATTTGCAACACTCCCTATCAACAATAAAAGGATTATTAGCTACCCCAATCCTACCTCTATGGTATTTAGATTTTTTCTTTGCAAGCGCCTTCGTCCAGATATCTACATCTCAATCCTCCTTGGGAATGTACTGCAACAACATAATCCGCCTCTAAAAATAATCTCTGAGATGGTGGTACTGGATGTCAATATTCTTGGACATGTCATGGAATACCGAATTAACCAAGAGTTTTATGCAACTCTGGTTATCACAATGTATCACCATCAGATCCATCTAATTACCAAACAAACCAACAAGTATCTTCCTCATCCAAATGGCCTCGCATGCATCCTGACTAGCTGCCAAGTACTCTACCTCTGCTGAACTGAGTGCAACTAATCTCTGTTTCCTGCTGTACCAAGAAATTGTTGTTGATCATATGCTGAAGATGCCCCCTGATGTGCTCTTCCTGTCTGATGGACTTCCTACCCAATCTGCATCGGTGAAGCCATGAAGATTCACTCCCTCTATCCCTCTATACCATAATCCATACTCTATGGTGCCCCTGAGATATCACAAAATATGCTTCCCCGCCTTCTAAAATAGCTTGGTAGGCTTAACCATAGCTTGAATAAGTTGGTTAACTACATAGCATATGTCTGGTCGTGTTTTCACCAAATAAATAAGTGAGCCCACAAGCTGCATGTAAATAGTAGCATCCACTACCTCACCAGAAGTAGCATCCTCCTTCCTCCAGTTTCCTAAAAGAGGAATCTCCATGGGTCTTCTTCTCCGCATGTGGAACTTCATCAGAATATCCTTGGCATACTTTCCTTGAGATAGAAATAGCTCCCCATCTCTTTGCCATATCTCTAGGCCAAGGAAATAATGCAAGGTCCCCATGTCCTTCATCTCAAAATCTCTTGCAAGATCCTCCTTGCAAGAAGTTTCCAGCTACTCATCACCTGCCAGTATAAGATCATCAACATCAATTACAATAATCAAAATCTTATCATCAACCACAATATTATATAGGTTCACATCTTCTTCACTCTTTGTGAAGCCCAACCCAGTGAAATAGTTTTCGATCTTGGCGTACAAAGCATGAGGTGCTTGCATCAGCCCATAAAATGCTCTCTTGAGTCTACACACATGCGACTCCCTGTCAAAGGTATCAAAAACTTCTCGTTGTTCAATGTACACATATTCCTTAATAACTCCATTGAGAAAGGAAATATTTACATCCATCGGATGTATTTTCCACTCCATCTATGCTGAGATTGCAAGGATGGATCTAATAGATCGACGATGAGTACCTTGCAACTGGTGGAAAACTCTCCTCATCGTCAATACCCTCCACCTGTGAGAATCCTTTGGCCACAAATCTTGCCTTGTGTTTCTCCACACTCCCAACTGATGCTTGCTTCACCTTGTAGATCCACTTGGATCCAACCACTAACTTCCCCCCACTCATCTTGATTTTCATCTTGATGAAAAGAGAATGTGGCAACACAAACGGACGACTCCCTTGGGGCTGATACCATGACGAGAGAATACTGATAGGAACACAAGCTTAACTTGTTGCTTTGCATTATCAGATATAGAAATATATACACAGAGAAGAACTTTCTCGAGGTTCATTGTCGATGGAGATAGCTTCTTCAGGAAACTAAACGATCTCTCGAGAAACAGGCTTATCTCCCAGAAACATCTAGACACATTAATTACAGTCAGCAGGGTAGGTTGAAATTACTGTACATCCAACACTCCCCCTTAATTTCAACCATATCACAGACACACAAAATACACTATGACACAATACATAAGACACAAACATATGTCCCTTAATTGACATGCCTGCTGGTCTAAGTCTCAGCTAGGCTTACAACAGTACATGACAACAAGAATTTCATTTTTGTCTTCTTTCCAAATGGTCCCGTACACCAGTACATTTCGAGACACGATTTCATCTTTCATCTTTCTCGCCATAGATAGTGGTGAAGTTTCTCCTTTCTTGATTTGCTTATGCTCCTTAAAATGCTTTTTGTTTGTGTACTTAGCATCAACAACCTCTTCAGGATTGGGATGTAAAGCAACATCCCCAAGGTAATCCAATTCATGCTCTCCCCTCTTTCCATGAGAAAGAGCCTTGTACAATATGCACCCAAGTTTCACAAAATCACCATTGTATTTTGATTCATGCCCAATGATATAGTCCTCTTCATCCACAACAATCATAGTTGTTGGATATACCACCTTTTCTTCAAAGAGGCTATTAAATTCTTCAGCTCATCAACTATTATTGAGTCTTCCACAACTTCAGCAACATCTATTGAGTCCTCTATAGCTTCATGAGTTGCTATTGAATACTCCACAATTTTGCTCTCTGCAATCTCTACATCATTCTGTAGATCTTCATCTTTCGTAGTTGGTTGATTCATGATTTCAATCCCTTTAATCAACTCTTTTGTCATGTCATCCTACATTTGATTTGTATATGGAGATAGGCATATATTCTCACAAAACAACAAATCATCAATGAGTTTCTTTTCATGCATCAAACATAACCACTCTTCATGAGATACATAATTCTCATCATATTTGACTTCACAAGTTTTTACATCACAGGGATTTTCCTCTCTATCACATGCTACTCTATTGTCAACTATAGACATGCTTTCAGTCCTGATCCCAGTTATGATGCCTTCAACAAAATCACTATTTTTAACAACAATTTCATCAAATTCATTTTTCTCACTCCACTTCATGCTATACTTCATTTCAATAAAATTCCAAAACTTTTTTGGATCAAATACTTCACCAAATTCATTTAAAATGCTTGACAGGATGTTTTCATCTAGAGCTGAATAATGAGAAATAAGGCTACTACAGGTCTACTCTTATCTAGTGGATTTATAGAAATATCTTGAACAAATTTCCATAAATCTACTGAACCTAGCAATCCCTCCATTTTAATAGCCCAAAAGTTCAAATTTTTTACCTAAGAATGATGGTAACACTAACATTAATCTCTTCAATACTGCATCTGTAAAATATTCTGGCTGATCTGGATTCATATCTTTGCTGAGCATAAATTCTATAGTTGGAAATATTCCATATTCTGCCTCTGCCATCTCATTCTTTCTCTTGTGTTGTTTCAATATTCTTTACCGACCCATGCTTTTAGTCAGCTCCAGCTCCACGTTCTTCCACAATTTAGATTCAGCTCCATGGAAACAACTCTACTTTCTTCCACATAGAAGCAATTAAAATATGCACAAATTCCTTCACACAATTCTGCAATAGTGCTCCAACATCTTTTCAAACTTAATCCAAGAATTCCAACTTAATCCAGGAATTCTGCCAGCAGTCTCCACAGGCAACTCCATGGTCCTGCAATGAACACTCAATCACTTTTAGGCTTCAGGCAGCTTCCACTTCACAATTTGGTGGAAGCAAGTTCCTACAAATAGTCCTGAAAAGAAGACTGATACAGTCTTCACGTCCAGGCGGTGCCACCAACGAACCAAGAAGAACCAAGAAGAGCTCTCACAACTTAGCGAGTACTACTCAGCTGATATGCTAGGCAGTTATAATCAACCAGCTCTCATTTTGTTCTGGCTCTATTTCAGCAACCATGCTTTCAGCATGAGCTAAATTGCAGGAAATTCTTTCACAACTGCCTTAAATGATCCACTTGAATTATTTCCAACACGGCCACTCCACACTTTGATTTGCAAGGCCTCAGTCAACACGCACTCTTCACACTTCACTTCTTCACACAAGGAGGTTACCCTGCCACCACGGCCTCCACAGCCACTATCTTACGGCCTCCTTCACAAGTCTTTCAACCTCCAATCAGGATCAACCTTTAACATGTACCAAAAAAAAATGCTCTCTGGCCAATATGCACCAGCTCTATCTCACAGCAAGTAGCAGCTTCTCTTACCAGCAATTAGCTCTCACTGAGCACGCAGCTCCTCACAACACAAACAAATACAGACACTCACCCTTGCAAAAACCAAGCCGAAACCATCGGCTCTGATACCATGAAAGAGAATGCAGCAACACAAATAGAAGAATCCCTCAGGAGCTCTAGTACCATGACAGATAATGCAGCAGAACAAAAACTAAACTTGTTATTTGCATTACCGAAGATGGAAATATATACATAGAGAAGAATTTTCTCGATACTTGCTATCGATGGAGATAGCTTCCTCAAGAATCTAGGTGATCTCTCCAGAAACACCGAGACAACTCTTACATTTAATTATGTCAGTGGGGGTTGGTTGAAATTACTATTTATCCAACACTTCAGACAACATCCCATGCATTATTTCTGATAATGGAGTCATAATCCTCAACCATAGCATCAACCCATGTCGGTTATTGCATTTCTTCGTCAAAAGAGGATGGTTTTGTCACAATACACTTTCTCATAAGAGCCATGTATCCAATATACCTGTCTGGGGACCTTATTTGCCTGTGTTTTGATGTAGGTACACCTACATTCTCTGCCGCATATAGCATCAATCTGTCAGCGTCTCTAGTGTGCTTCCTACCATTTCTGGTGGATGGATCTACATGAGTGGTTTCTACCACTCCATGATTCTCTTCTTGTTGCTGCTCCATATCCTGAGGTTCATCCTTTGAACCTAAGATTTCCTCTTCTGCATGCAATTCAAGCTCCCTCTCAATGGAAAATCACATGGATTTCTCCTCATCAAATTTAACATCTCTCTTGGCAACTATCATCCTGTTAGCCGACAAATACAGCTGATAGTTTTGGGGAATATCAGTGTACCCCACAAATATCCCAACCTATTTTTTTGGTTCTATCTTCTTTGAGGCATCTTTGGTCACATGGAAATAGATAGATGAGCCAAAAAATTTAAAATATGAAACATCTGGTTTCTTACCTGAAAAATCCTCCTCTGGTGTACTCATGCCAAGTATTCGATGAGCACTAGAGTGCTGCACAAATATTGTTGTGTTGCATGCCTCTACCCATAGATGCAACAGTAGGCCCTGATCACGTAACATAGCTTGTGATTCTCCCACAATTGTTCTGTTCTTTCTTTCTGCAACCCCATTATGTTGTGGGTTATGAGGTGCAATCAATTCTCTTTGAATTCCTTCTTTGGCGCAGAAGTTCTTGAACTCATTAGAGATATACTCACCACCATTTTCATTCCCTAGAGCCTTCACCTTCTTCCCTGTATCTTTCACTACTAGAGCTGTGAACTCACAAAACTTGGAGAACGTCTGATCTTTCTTCTGCATGAAGAAGATCCAATGCTTTGTAGAAAAATCACCAACGAAAATCACATAATACATGTGCTTTGTTGTGGAAGTAGTTGAGAATGGTCCACAGACATCTGAGTGAACTCTCTCAAGGATTTTCGTTGATTGGTTCTCCTTCTCATGAAAGGTGGCATTTGTATACTTCCCCATATTAAATCCCTTACATGTGTCTCTATGCGCAAGTGTACCCTTTGGAAGACCTATAGAAATATGTTGCATGATCCTCAAAGCATTGTGGTGTAGATGACCCAACCTCCTGTGTCATAACTCACTAGTATCCCAGCTGACCACCTCATCTGCTTTACTTCTCAATGTTGTGCAACCATCTACATCAAGTTTGTAGAGGTTCCTCACATGAACCCCAATATTCTTTACCTATCCTGTGGCTTTGTGACAAAGAAATTCCTTTCCTTCACTAAAAACCACATCATATCCAAGATCATCCAACATAGAAATTGAAACTAAATTCTTTTTTAAACCTATTACATGCATGAAATATTTTACTATGAAATTTTTACTTGAATCTCTTTGGAAAGTAACTATACCAATCTCGATAGCATTATAGCTCCTGTCATCACCCATATCGATGTGCATCTGAAGATCCTTCTTCTTCAAGATACTAAATAGTTCTTTGTTTCCACTCATGTGGAAAGATGCTCCGCTATCAAATTACCACATAGAGCCCATCACAGTTGACACCATGCATGCAATGAGAGAGAAGTCTAACTCAAACTGTGAGGCCAAAGCTTCACCCATTGTAGCTCCCAGAGCCTTCTTTTTCTTCTTCTTCTTTTCTAGACAATTTGTGGCATAGTGTCCATGATCATAATAGTTGAAACATTTCACCTTTTACATGTCTCAATTCTTGCCTTCTTTATCAGTGTCGGATTTGGAATAGGAATTATTTCCTTTCCCCTTCTTTTCCTTACCATCCATGGCACAATTTTCCTCATCATCAGTCTTGGATGAGGATCCATCCTTGGTATTCTATTGAAACTCTTCTTGTACCAAATCCGACCATAGTCGCTCCCACTTTTGTAACTCCTCCTTCCCATTCACAGAGTCTTGGTAACTATGTCAGCTCTTGGGAAGGCCTAGAAATTCTAGGCTCACCAAGTCATCATCAAATACAGTAATCCCAACACTTCCAAGGTCATCTCTATATTGTGTGAACTTGGTCAACTATATAAGGATTGTGTTGCCCTTCTCCATTTTAATTTTTCTGAGCGTGTCCTTGAGTGCCAATTTTCTATAGTCACTTATGCTTTGAAATAGACCTTTCAAGGCCTTCCACATAGCATATGGAGTTTCCTTGCCATAGAGACTCGAGATAATATGATCTTGAACTCCCTCTAATAAGATCCTCCTCACCTTTGCAAAATTATTCATCCATGCTTCATGTTGCACAACATCTGCCTGATTGGGTTCAGGAATATCAGTGTCTATGAACTCCTTCAACCCATTATCCTCCAATACTGCCTCCATCCTATCCTTCTATGCAATATAGTTTTAATTTCCCTCAAGTGCATATTCAAGTTTCAAGCCCGTGAAAGACATCCTGGTCAACTACTAGCTCCAAAGAATGTATCTGCAAATTTGAATATTTTTCAACACAAACTGAATTTCTTCTCCACTATTGTGAATCCTGGAGCTCAGATACCATGTAGAAAGTACACCAATGGATTCAATCTGATCATGAAATGTACTAAAACAAGATACTGAATCCTTCTACAATTTTTGCAGAATATAAATCATGATTGCTCAATCACATGCAAGTAAGAGAAAGAAGTAAATCAATCGAACAATGCAAGTTTTTCCTAGGGAATGAAACTTCTCAAAACCCCTCTATCTCTATTGTATAATAAGCCAAGAAATCATGAAACAATATAATTCATTATTGCTCACAAGAATCTCATGCATTCTACCAATCGTCTCACACTGATCTAGGAAACATTGGATAAAAACATAAACAATATCCTGCCCACGTTCAACTCGCCTTACTCACACAATTCCTAGGCAAGTAAATCTCTATTAAATATGAATTCCAACCTTCCTTGACTACGCAATCCATCATGAGCATCTCGTGGCTTTATAACTGCGCTTGGGCAGTTCGCTAATAATACAACTAATATTTATCTTCCCTTTAGCCTTTGTCTCAACTGGGTTTTCATCATATTTGACATGCATGCAGCTAATAATAGAAAATCATTAGTTATTTAATACATCACTACTTGTGAATTAAATCTAATTTAATTCTCTTGACCTCTCACTATCTCAACACTCAATTAGAACTAGTTAAACTGATTTTAACTCAATTAATTTGAGTTAAGTGATTAGACTCACAATACACTACGACATTAACTGCAACTAGACCCAAAAAAATATAAAATCACTCTACATGCCTCGTCTATGACCCTCAACTCGAAATTCTGGAGCTAACTTAGACTTTTGACTTATACAAGTTGTTATGAGATAAGATTTCAATTTATTGTCTAATTTATTTAAGGGAAAAATAAATTAGACACACATTTTTATTAATTTTAAACAAGGTACTTTGTCGAAACCATCTTTTGTTAAGAAATTAGTTGGATTAATCATTTGATAGAACCCTTTCCATAAGACCTTACCATCCACACATGATATATAAGGAAACCACTTAGTTTAATAATTGGTACTACAAATGGTTGCACCTACCTTGATTGAAGCTACTTCATCTTGAATATGTTAATATTAGGGAATATTCCATTCTGCTACTGCACTATTGAGAATTACTTCGAGCTTGTTGTAATCAAGCTTATTAGGAAGATTTCCGCAGGAGGCATAATGGAATTCTCTTGCTAAGCATGCCAATTTGTTGACAATTGACTAGTTGTTGGGTCATCTACTTACTAGGACATCCTTGTCATTCGTGATGCACCTCCTACCCAAATTCGGACTCTAGTTAGCACCAGATCTATAGATTTGTATCAAACCCATCATTTTTAGCTATGTATCTTACATCTTTGTTTATAATCAGCGGCACAAAAATAATTGGTGACTTGGAAGAAGGGATGTTATGAACTGTGTCCCTATCCTTTCATCTTGAACTAATCCATGATTGTATTATTGATTATGTGTGTCCATTTGTCTCTTGAGACTCGCTATCTCAAAATCAAAAGAAAAATGTGGTGAGGTTTCTTGCATAGAATGTCTTATGCTTGTGTTTAATTGAGAGCTTTGAGAGTAGTTTGTCCCTTATATTTGTGAAAAATATGTAGTTTATGAAACAATGATTGGTTTGAAAATTTGAATTTATAGTTTTTATGCTCTTTTTTAATTATGATTATTATTTATATGGTATTATTTGATCACTATTATCATTTTGCAGAATTTTGTTTATGAATTTTTGGAGTCTTTTGTATTTTTTGTATCGGAAATAAATCATGTCATCTTAGGTGATCGTAGGAACTTAATGAAAATAATTTAATTAGGTTTTCTCTGTGTTTCTTGTTTTCCCTCTGGACTCATTGAGTCATTGTTTTTCAGGGACTTTGTAATAGGATCATTGAACAACACCAAGATGTGAAGCATGATGGAAAGTGAAGTATGTCATTTTTCCATTTTCACAACTGATATTTATGCACTGTTAGTGCACTGTCGCCATTAAATTCACAAACTAAGGTCACTTGTGTATCAGATCTCTAGTAAGTGTCTAGATATTTACATAATGTTGTGCAGTAACTTTGATTGTAATTTCCATTCACCTAATGATTCCTCTATTTATGCTATTTTTGTGAGTTTATTCTAAGGGAGGATTCCTCAAGGTAATACTCATTTGTATTAGAGATTAAATCTAGTAGATGTATATTATGTGTGACATTATTGAAATGAATGATTTTATTTTGTCAAAATTGTCTCAGGATATTGATTTAAAAAATAATAGGAATTTTATGCTTTTTAGGTTTAATTTTTTTCACCTATGGATTATTTTATGACAATAATGTTCATTTTAAATCTCTACAAAATTTCTTTGGTAATATTGATTGAGGGTATTGAGTCAAATTGTATCAATCATTATATTTCTAGGTTGTTGATTTCTTTAAATGATGATAATCATACATGAAGGTTGCCACTTTATTATCTCATTGCCTTGTATTTTAGTGAATACATGCTTATGCTTGACTTCCTGGCCTGGTGAGATTTTAAAGTTCATATTTTATTTATGTGTACATCTCTGGCATACTCTTTTGATTTTATTGGAAGTGCAGTTTGTACTATATCAACATGCCCATACCAGACTTAATCTACAATATATAAATGTTTCTTGGAAGATAAATATATTTTGAGAAGTATCACCATGGGAGGCTTAGTTGATGTTGATAAAATATTTAATTTTTCTTATCCTATTAGTTGTAGGCACAAAAATTTCCAAACTGATTCTATTTGCTCATTTGTTTTCACATACAAGGAAATTTTCCCATCACCATCAAGTATTATTTGATGGAATTTATGTGAAAATATGTCTCTAAATCAACAAGGACTAAACAAATTCTCTTGATTCTTTTTCTTTATGTGATTCAAGAATTTCTTGATGGGCCTTCACAAGT
>JAXQQM020075964.1:0-136203 GCA_034641835.2 Pinus albicaulis | reverse complement strand
AGAAAGACAAATCAGAAGCTGATCCAGGAAATGTAGCAGCATCGTCAACTATTCACATTCAACATATAGATTAGGGTGTCAATTTTTATGTTTTTATAATATTTCAAAGATGATGTAAATGTAATAAGACATTTTGAGGGTATGTAATAGATAGCTTACAAAGTCCTCGGGAGTTGAGGTAGTTAGGATCAGTTATAGCAGTTTCAAACTGCTTTTTATTGTATTTAATGTAATAATTCAGGAGGAGAAAGGTTCAGAGTTTTGGACCTTTAGACTACAATTTTTGTACTCAGAGTTTTCAAAGATTAATGAATGAGAAACAAGTTTCTGGAATATATTTATGTTGATATGTGTTCAAGTTTACGTTCTGTGTTTTCTTTCTTTGAATAAAATGAAGTAATGAGCAGCAAGTCTCTTTTTACTTATGTAAGCAAGAGTTAAAACCCTTAATTGGCGCTCCTTCGTTTTAACTATTTCCTTCATATAATTCTTCTGGAGTTTGAGATGATATATTTTGTGTAACAACATATCAGTTTGGGCTTCTTTCTTTCATTTTCTTTTGGTCATTTCATTCAACATCAGCAAATGATAGCATTGTGAGACATTCATTATATTTTATATTTGAGGGTTTAATGATAAATACTTGAGGGTGATTAAACAGAGAAAATTTTTTTTGTGACATAATCATATAAATGTCTTAAGCACTGATTCCTTATCACAGCTAAGGGATTGTCTCTTAAGGTACAACACAACCCATGGTGATTATTGAAGAGAAAATTGAGGAGGAAACTCCTGACCATTCTAGGAGATATGTCACCATTCAACCCATCCTTGTACCTTCAGAGCCTTTTCCATCCTCTTCAAACCAACCTCCCTATCTAGAGAGGCTAGTTGTGGAGAGGAGTGGCCCCGTTCCTGAGTCTAGCTTGGATTTTGAGCTTAGGAATCTTTTCATTAATGTCCCTTTGCTCCAGGCTATCAAAAATATCCCCATATGTACAAAAATCATTAGGGAACTTTGTCTCAAGAAGTTGAGAAGGAAAAGAGTATAATCTCAAACCATTCAATTTGTTGGAAGAGCATTAGAGTTAATGACAGGTGTGTGCAAAGGGAAAAATATACCGACCCTGGAAACCCTATTGTCTCTATTCAGATAGGTGATTTCCTTGGTTTCAATGTGCTTATAGAACTGGGGGCAGCCATTAATGTTATGACTAAGAAAACCATGGATCAACTTGGGTTGGTCCACATTCATCCTACTCCTACTATGCTTGAATTGGAAGAAAGATCTAAAATCAAGCCGGAGGGAGTATTGGACGATGTGGTTGTTTCGATAGACTCTTGGGAATATCCCGTAGACTTCATTGTGCTTCAACCAAAGAATCTCGTGGGAGGACGTCCCTTGATATTGGGACAACCTTGGCTTGCTACTGTTGATTCTTACATTGGATGTCATTCTAGTGACATGTGCATTTCCCATGGAGATTCTAGGAATACAGTCACCTTATATCTACCCACTAGATCTATCCAGGAGCTCTGAGATACCTTGTGGATAGATTACAGTAGTGATAAGGAGACTCGCCGCCTGATAAGCACGTATACTAAGTGTTATAGCATCATTTTTCACCCTCATGTGATTCATGATTGTCTCTTTGGCCTTGGGCACCCATTCCCACAGACTTGAATAAAAGTTCATAAAAAACAGTGTTTAAAATCCCATACGCGGGTATGCCCAGAATTTTCCACGTGTATACGCGAGTCCAGAGATACTTTTCCGCGTATGCCATTAAAATCATTAAAAAATATATAAAAATCCCTATTTTCGAGGCTGGGTTGATGGTTATTCCCGTAATTCAACCACCTGACACGCAATGGAAACCGTTTCTGTCCTGACAACCACTCTCGAGGGGAGTATAAAAGCCCCTCATGTGCATGGCCTAAGGGAGAGAGAAATTTTATAGACATTATACTCTATTGGAATCCCAATTCAAGTCTGATTCCCCGTGCCTCCTGCACTTTCCCAGATTTATACAGGAAACCCTTGTTTCCTGGAGATGTTCATCCATTTATATGCCATCTCAAGTGCACAAGTCTTGAAAGTATCTTAGCGAGGCAAGGGCGGGACGGATCCGGACGACGGTCTGTTCGAAGATCGTGGAAGGATTCAGGTGATCTCTCCACTTTTACTACTGTACATGCTGTTCGTAATAATGAAGAACCATCTTGTTCCTGAACTTATGTGTTAATGTTTACTTATATGTGTGAAAAGATTATCATTTAAGCATTTATTATGGTTTATATAATGTTTCACATGGATTGCACTAACGTTTAGGAGAAGTATATGTTGTACAACTAGGTTTCCGTGCACATTCTTTCTTGTTTTCCAGGTTGAAGGAGGAAGAAGGGTTGCTGGGGGTTTGGACCCCATGGGATCTACATCGAACGTAGGACTATGGGTGAGTTATACTATCGTTGTTATCTAGTTTTCAGAATTCAAGTGTGGTTGTGTGTGAGTCCTTCTGAATAGCATGCCCTGATCTGTGGAGGTTTTGACCCAACAAACCTCTAGGGTGATTTTCCCCGAAACAGAACTGGTGACTCCACTGGGGACCACATTCTTGTGATTCCCCTGTTGGGTGGTTTCAGCTGTTTGATAGGTTTCCAACAATTTTAACTTTTATTTCCAGTCCAGTTAACTCTTTCTCAGTCAGACTGAAGTTCTGGTTCCTTATCCAGGCTTGATCTTTTTTAATTTTCATTATTTACCTTTTCATACGCGGGTTTGTCTACACACAGACATGTATACACGCAGTTTTTGTTAAAGGGAGTCGCGTATACGCGGGTTTCCTTTAACACAGTCGCGTATGCACGCTTGTTTCAAAACTGTAAAGTCGCGTATTTCTGGGTCAATTTTGAAATTTTAGGTTTCTTGGCTTTTTAGTCTTGTCTGCCTGTGGAGGCCTACTTCTACAGTGTCTTTGTATCCTTTGGATTGTGTAGAAAGTGGTCTTGCGTCTTTTCTCTCTCTTGTTTGGTTGAAAACTAGCTTATTTGGCAAAGTTTGTTTCTTGTGCTTGCATTTCTGGGTCGAGTAACAAGATCTCTTCCTGGAGATTCTTGGCTGTTCTGCTTCATCAGAACAGAGAGCCTCTGCTCATTTAATCTTTCCTACCTTTGTGTCTTGCTTTGCACTTCGATTTTTGCCCATTTCTTGGTTGGTTTTCTTGAGTTCAGTTGACTAGGTCTTGTTCCAATTTTTGAAGAGTCTTTCTTGGTTCTTTGAAGGTTTTTGTTTGCTGCAAGGTTGTACTATTCTTCTAGGCTGAGTGATTGAGTTTCTTGTCTTCTTGTGCTTATATAAATCTTGCTACTAGCCAGCCCTATAATATTTGGAGCATTTTTGAAGTTTTTGCTTGAAATTCAGAGTTGTTTGGCTTGGGATTTGATAGTTTTTCTTGGTCTTTTCCGAACTCTTCTTTTATAAAATTCAAAAGCTCAAAAAACATTTTGTTTTGGCATTTGTTTTTGTTTTGCGTTTTTGTTTTTGTTTTATTATATCTTTTGAAGCTTTGTTGAGGTTTCTTGCCTTTGGTTTTTGACTTGATTTTGGAAAGGAATTGTCATTGGTTTCTTCCTCTTGTTTCAAGCGTTTTGGTGTCTTTATATTAAGAGTTTCTGATTTTGGGAACTAGCTTTCTGGACAACCAAAAAGAGATAAAACTGAAGGATCTTTGGGAAATTTCTCTCTGCTTTAGTAGATTTTGCATCTTATAATTTGCATGCTCTTAGTGATTTGCATCAGGTGCACTTAAGCATTTAGTCATTTTCATAGTTTTTGTGAGTGTGAAGTTTGTTATCTAAAAAGAAAAATAAATTTTTTTAGTCTCGTAGAACCTGTGTAGAAGTTGCTTTTCATCGAAAGACAATTACTGCATTTGCATGTAGTTTGGTTTTTATTAATTTCTTTTCTGCGTCAAAACACCACAAGTTTCATTTCCGTATCCCTTTGACTTAACATAACAGCCAATTAAAACAAGCGATATAATTTAAAAGCAACTAGCAAGTTTATTAAGTGTCATACACCAACTAGCTAGGTTGTAGGGCCTTGGATTAGGTGAGTGGAGAGTTAACTCTCCAAGGCCGCTCAAAAAAAACATAGAAGTTGATTAATTGAGCGAAATCCAACTCCGTTAGGTGGACCGGGAAAGCTCTCCTCCAGAGAGTTAAGCACGAGGGGAAGTGAAGGCTGAGAAGAGAGATACCCCCTCTCTGATTTGCTGAATCTGACCTCAAGACCGTTCCGCCTGGCTTCTGACATGGATTGGTGCCCATAGTTGCCACTCCTAGGTTCCACATAGGTGACTGCGGGGGGGAATACCCGTGGTACCTGAGGCACACGTCGTATCACTTTCAGCAGTACTTCTGAGGGGTGCCCTTGCGAAGCTTGGGTACTTGTGCCAGCAAAGGATGTCGTTAGGAGGTCAGCGTAATTGTTTCTGTTACCTTCGCTAGTAGGCCTGGGCTGTAATTATCCCAGAATACTTTCGGGAGGTCCTATATTTCGCTTTCTTGTATTTTGGTGTCCGGTCCTAATCACCTGGAGCGGAAATACCTGAAGGCTATTTTCTTGATTGTATCTCAGGGATTTATTTTTGTAGTGAGTTCTCTTTGCTCCTAGCTTACCTAGCTATATATTTTTTTAGTCTAATTAAAATTTGTTAAAGTGGCTGATCAAGCACCTCGTCGATCGAGGAGAATCCGGGGGTTATCTCCTGCGAGTTCAAAGCCTTCTTCAAGAAGGCGTAGGAGTGATTTAGCAGGTGGGTACCACCCTGTGGAGTCTGACGCAGTGGAGAGAGATCCTCCACAAGGGTCTGAAGGTTTCGTAGTTGATTCTGGTGTTGGTTCCGAAAGGAGCGCTCCGCTCACCTCGCGAGTTTTATTTCCCTAGGAAGAAGAAGTTCAAATAGCGGAAGTACCTGAACCCTCTGTGTCACTTCCATCTCCTCTTCCTCCTGATTATCCGTTCGTTGTTGAATACATCGGACTGAGTCAGAGAGACTGGAAGATCCTCCGTATTATACATACCTTTCGATGGCCACGACTGGGAACACGGCTTCTGCTGTGAGTGCTGCAGGCATTCAGACTCCTGCTTCTGTTGAAGGAGGGGGCACTATTGCTATATCTTCGATTGCTTCTAGTACTACTATGTTTGGCTCTGGTTTCACCCAAGCACATGCTTCCCAATCTGGTCCCTTCTGTTTTGGAATGCCCACTAGTGGGATTCCTTCTTTTTCCTTT
This sequence comes from Pinus albicaulis, assembly GCA_034641835.2. Classification (NCBI taxonomy): domain Eukaryota; kingdom Viridiplantae; phylum Streptophyta; class Pinopsida; order Pinales; family Pinaceae; genus Pinus; species Pinus albicaulis. Next base: position 130,902 of record JAXQQM020075964.1, on the reverse strand, counting down.
TCCGCTGCTGCAGCTGCATCTACACCCATGTCTTCCATGGCTAGTGGATTATCTTCTTTTCAAGGGTTCCCCTTTGGAACTGGGCACATTCCTAGTTCGAATCCTTCTTTAGGGTCCTTTTCGTTTACCTCCCAGGCTCAGAGTTTTAACCCTTGGTCTGGAGGTCAGAATTCGACTACTTTAACAGGTTGGAACCCTGTATTCACTACAGCGGGGGCAGGGAATCAGTTTTACGCTGGTCACCAAGGGAATGCTTCTTTCCCTTCGTCAAGTGCTTATCAGAAATTTTCCCCTCTTTCTAATGCCTGGAACCCCTATCAGGGGCTTTCCTCTTCATTTCATACTTCAGTGGGGGGAACTGGTCCGGTCTTTGGTAACTCTGCGCTGGGAGGAGGTTCTTCTTTTTTTTCTACTAGTTCTTTTTGGAAACCTGGTGCCTCATCAAATCCAGGGTATTCTTTTCAGAATGTTGGGAATTCATCCTATCAAGGATGGAATCCTTAGGCTCCACCTCGTTTACCTTTTCTGGCAACGTTAAACTTGCCAGATTTGTCGAAATTGACGAATGATCCGATCCGGTACAGTCCGGGGTGGCCTCCGGTCCCGACCAAACTACCTTCATACATTCCAAAGTTTGAAGGCAAGAATGGAGAGGATCCGGATGATCACATCACCACGTTCCATTTATGGTGTTCTTCTAACTCCCTGATCGATGATTTGATTAGGTTGAGATTGTTTCAATGCACCCTAACTGGAAACACTGCCAAATGGTATATTGAGCTAACTGGGGGCAGTTTTGCTAGATTTGGAGAACTGGCTGTTACATTTCTAAACCATTTCAAGTTTCCCATCCGTTATGATGCCGGTACTGAACTCCTGGCTAATTTTAAACAGGACGGCGCAACCCACATTTCTGACCATATTCAGGAATGGCGGAGAAGGAAGAGGCTTATTAAAGCTCATATTCCAGGAGAATTCCTTTTGGAATGGTTTCTGAAATCTCTGCAGTCAGACATTTCTAAGGATGTATCCCTGTCTGGGGTATTTTCTGAGGAACATGCCATTTTTAGGGCCCAACAACTTGAATTGATATATTCTCAGTCTGGGGTCCTTCATAAATATTTGCCCAATGCTCCTCGCTCCAAATTAGATTTATCCAAAACTAAGCCTGGTCCTCATGGTGATGGACTTATTGGGTTGATCAATAGTGGTGCAGCCAACCTGCTTACTCAATTGCAGCAGTTGTCTTTGGAAGCTGCTCCTTTTGGTCAGGTTGTACCAGCTGAGTCATCACCTTCCCAATCTTTGTCGATAAATGTTGTCCAAACTTCCGATCCCAAAGGAAGTCAACAATCCAAAGGGAAGAAGAAAGGATGGAATAATAAGAAAAAGGGAAAGAATGGGAAGGGTAATGCGAATAAAACCAACGAGCATGTTGGTGAGGGTCCAAAGGATAAAAATAAAGTGAAGTTTCCATGCAAGCTATGTGCTGGAGACCATCTCACACACCTTTGCCCTAAAATTCAAGATGCGCAGTGCTTGTTAGCTCAGCAGGGTTCTTCCAGTTCCCAGGCTGTGTTAACAAACCCTTTTCCCCAAGGGAAACAACTAGTTGTTGGCACGAATCAAAATCCTGGGGCTTCCTCTGGGGGCACCCAGGAAGGGGGAATTCCATCGAACATATTCATGATGAGTGCTCACGTGGATGTCACTACGAGATCCCATGATTATGGCGGAGAAGAGTCTTCGAAAGCTAAGGATGCTCTTGATGCTACTGAGCCGCTTCATATTACGAGGCCTACTTTTGAGCCTATACCTCGGATGCCCAAAGCATCTACCAAGCGTTCGACGATTAATCCAAACGCTAGGGCTGCCCAGAACTACTCTATTGTGGAAGATCTGGCGCAGAGTCCTTGTGCCATGTTGGATTTAGAGGTGCTCCAGTCCTGTCCGGCTCAGCGCAGTGCTTTGCTCACTGCCATTGGGGCTATTGATCTGAAAAATTATCTTCTGATTACATTTGATATGACTAATTTTAAGAAGAGACTCCCCCATCATATGGATTTTCATATTAAATCATCGTACCGGAAGTGCAATATCTTTCGGACGGTTGTTGATGAGGGTGCTTCCACATGCGTGATGTCTCTCACATGTTGGAAGACGATTGGATCTCCCAAAGCTGTTCCATCTACCACTCTTCTGACTGCGTTTGATGGTCATTCTCATAGACCGCATGGTATTGTCCCAGCTTTGCCTATCTGTGTTGGGGGAAAAACTGTGAATATAGAGGTTGAGGTAGTTGATGCAAGCTTGGACTACAACCTTATGTTGGGGAGAAACTGGATTTATGAGATGGATGCCATTGCATCCTCATTGTTTCGAATTATTTGTTTCCCTCATGAAGGGAGGATTGTTACAGTGGACCAACTGGACTGTCCTCCTGTAGACCCGAATGCGTCCACTAACTCATCTGTTCCAAAGTTGGATAATAATAAGGCGCGTGTTGTGAATTTAGGGGTTGGAATGTATTTTTCCTTGATGGGTACTTTTGATATTCCTCCTCCTACGGTTCATATAAATGCAATTTCATCCTCCAAGGTTCCTCTTCGAAGAGAGTTCTTCAGAACTCATTATTTTTCGAACCCTTGGACCTTACCTTCCCCTACCCCCACATTAGCGGAAGGTCAAGTGGGTGGAATGGCATTTCCAATGTCTGCAGCTGAGATTGCTTATCAGTCTATTGTTGACTTTGCAGAATCCATCCCAGCTCCTCTTTCACCAGAAGAGTTGGATGGCGATGTGGCTCCGGCTTGGACACTTAGTTCTTCTTCGGCCCAGGATTGCCTTGATACCACTCTTCCATCTGAAGAGGCCATCCTGGAAGCTATGAATGGTATAGATAGACCGTGGGATGATTTGCATCATCGGTCTTACTTTTTACCTGATTTGAGCGAAGTTGAAATGAGTTTTCCAAGTCCTCCGTCTCCTGGTCCTGTTCGCCCAGTCCTGAACCCTTTAGCACCAACACATGTATATGCTGAAGGGAACATGGCTGTGATTTCTCCAACTATCCCGGTGAACATCTCCAGGGATCCCAATGTTATTGAGAATGTCTTCATCGGAGCTGAATGTTCCCCTGAAGAGATTCAGATTTATACCGAACTCTTTAAAGAGTATAGGGATGTATTCGCTTGGTCTTATGAGGAAATGCCTGGTATAGATCCATCTATTGTCCAGCATGAGATCAAGACTTATGAAAACGCTAAGCCTGTGAGGCAAAAACTTCGTCCGGTCAATCCTAGGAAGGCAGCAGCTATCAAAGCTGAGGTGGAGAAGCTGCTTAAGGCAGGATTCATTTTCCCTGTTCCTTTGACTGAATGGGTTTCAAACCCTGTTCTTGTAGATAAAAAAACAAGGAACAATTTGAGTTTGCATTGATTTCAGAGACCTAAATAAAGCATGTCCTAAAGATAATTACCCCACACCATTTATAGATCAGATCATTGATGAGTGTGCCGGTGATGAGATTTTCTCCTTCATGGACGGTTTCTCCAGATATAATCAGATTACTATCCGTCCTGAAGATCAGCATAAGACTGCCTTTATTTGTCCCTGGGGTACTTTTGCATACAAGAAGATGCCTTTTGGTCTTAAAAATGCTGGGGCTACGTTTCACTGGGCCATGTCATATGCCTTCCATGACATCAAAAAGATTATCGAGGCGTATTTGGATGATTTAGCTGCTCATTCTCGAAAGAGGATGGATCATCCTACTCACCTCCGTCAAATATTTGAACGATGTCGTTTCTATAAGATTAGGTTGAATCCGAACAAGTGCGTTTTCGTGGTTACATCCGGTCGGTTATTGGGATTCATTGTATCTAGAGAAGGGATAAGGATAGATCCCTTCAAGGTTGAGGCAATACTTCAGTTGCCTCCCCCATCCTCTGTTCGTCAACTTCAAAGTCTACAAGGAAAGTCTAATTTTCTTCGGAGGTTTATCGTAAATTACGCTGCAGTTACCAAGGGATTTATGAGATTGTTGAAGAAGGGAGTTCCATTTCTTTGGGATGAATTCTCTCAACGCTCATTCGATGCTTTGAAAAAAGAATTGACCTCTGCTCCTTTATTGAGTCCACCTGATTATAGCAGGGATTTCCTTTGTATCTAGCAGCAGCAGAATCTACTATTGGTATGGTTCTGGTTCAGGAAGATGATGCTCTTGTAGATCATGTTATATACTATCTTAGTCGAGGCTTGGTAGGACCTGAACTTCGGTATACTTCGATAGAAAAGTTAGCTTTAGCAGCAGTTCATGCTGTGCAGCGACTTCGGCATTATATTATTCTACGAAAAACTTATGTTTTGGCAGAAGCCAATCCATTTCAGTTTGTCCTCAGTAGGCGAGTGATTGGGGGAAAATACAATAGATGGATTGTGATTTTGCAAGAATTTGATCTTGAGTTTATGTCTGCCAAGTCCAAGAAATCATTGGTTTTCGCGGAATTGATCTCTGAGTTGCCCTGTGGGGATGAGATAGTCTATGATGAATCCTTCCCAGATGAACATTTGTTTCTTATCTCTCCACAGGATCCTTGGTATGGAGATATAATTGTGTATCTTTAGACTGCGAAGTTTCCCTCTACTTTTTCGAAAGATGAGCGTCATAAGTTGTGTCACTTGGCTAAGAATTACTTGATCATTGGTGATGCTTTATACCGTCGAGGGATTGATTCAATCCTGAGACGCTGCTTAACTCTTGAAGAAGCTGAGGCTGAGCTGAATGATTGCCACAGTGGAGCTTGTGGTGGTCATTTATCTGGGCTTGCTACAGCCCAAAAGATCTTGCGTGCTAGGTACTTTTGGCCTTCGATTTTCAAGGATTGTATGGAGGCGGTCAAAAAGTGTCATCCGTGTCAAGTTTATACTCGAAAAATGCGCGCTCATCCAGCTCCGCTTTTTCCAGTCATTAGTGTTGGTCCCTTTACAAAGTGGGGTATTGATTATACTTCTTGTAACCCACCTTCGGCTAAAGGTCACAAGTACATTATTGTAGCAGTAGACTACTTTACGAAGTGGGTTGAGGCTATGCCTACTTTTGGGAATGATGGTGAAGGTAACGACTCTTTTTCTTGTCAACTTGGTTATTGCTCGTTTTGGTATTCCTAAATTGTCCTAGATCATGGCGGTCATTTTTAGAATAGCATGATGGCTGAGTTGGCTCTAAAATTGGGTTTCCGGCAGGAGCATTCATCTCCATACTATCCTCAAGCCAATGGGCAAGTGGAAGCCATGAATAAATCCTTGAAGAAAATTCTTCAAAGGATAGTCAATAAAGCTCGATCCAACTGGCATATTATGCTATATCCTGCACTTTGGGCATACAGGACGTCAGTGAAAACTGCAACTGGCTTTACTCCGTTTCAGCTAGTGCACGGGGTGGAATCTGTATTTCCTATTAAATGCGATATTCCTTCTCTTAAGTTAGCTATTGAACTTCTTCCTGACACTTCTAATCTTGAAGAACGACTCCTTCATCTAGAACATCTCAATGAGCAGCGTCGGGATGCTGCCACGATGAATGAAGCGCATAAAAAAGACGTGTTAAAGCTCGATACGATCGAAGTGTTACCCTAGGTTTTCGGAAGGGTGACCTTGTTTTGGTCTATGCCCAAGAAAAAGATGCCTAGGGGTACCAGTAGGGAAAGTTTAAGTCTATGTGGTATGACATGTCGTTAAAGGTCCTCGATAAGGCTTGCTCTTTTGTGGTATGTTTTGAAGGAACGAACAGGAGCAGTGAACTCTGTTTAAGAAGAAATATTATACTGAGCTTTGGCACAGCATGTTTAACTGTATATAGTAGTTTTTCTTTGTACATATCTGGTTGTTTTTCGATATTTGATGGGATGGTGATGTTTTTTATCTGCTTTGGCAGGTTGTGTCGGATGTCATGAGTCATTTTTGTTTCGCCGATGGTGCTAGTAGACACACCCGGAACTTAGCTTCCGCGGCTTGGGTGCTTCATTATCCATCCAGTCAGCTGTTAGTATTAAGGGGAGTCTACATTGGTCCTGCTTCCAATAATATAGCAGAGTACACTGCAGTTGTTTATATACTCTCGAAGGAAATATCTTTGGGTGTTGATTCATTGGTAGTTTTCTTGGACTCTCAGCTGGTGGTGTCGCAGTTGAACAATACTTCTCGGGTTCGAGATCCATTTTTACTCCGGTTGTTCTTGAGGGTACATTTGTTACAAAGATCATTTCAATTTTTAACTTTCATTCATATTCCTCGTGCTGACAATTGGATGGCAGACTCATTAGCTAATCAAGCAATTGATTGGCATATTAATAATTCCATACAATAAAATTCAATCATAAAAAACATCATACATTTTGATACATTTGTTACATCACATCAAACATCGTTGTATATATATCATCAGAGTGTTCAAAACTATACAAAAATTTGGATCCATAAGTCATACAAAATTTGGGCTTATGCCCGATCATGTTCAGTCTCAAAAAATAATACAGTCATCTGATACATCATATCTATTTACTCCTGAGGTCCCTACCTAGAAGTTGTGTTCCTATAGAACACAATCACAGTGGCAACACGGCGGAATAACCGTACAGTCACGGGGTACTCCTACCACCTGTCTCTAGATGGCTTCAGGCAGATCTTCCATTGCAGCCATAGGTACTTGGCGGGTTAATCCCTGCAAGTTCCTCTGTACAGCCTGGAGGGTTCTGTCTGGATCTACTGTATCCGCTTCGCCTCTGCGACACTTATGTTGTGGGCATCCCTCAGGATGAACTGGTCCAATATCTATTTCATGATCATTTTAAATTGTAAGACATTTTTAATCCAATCAAAAACATGTTTGTTTTTCACATTTTTTCATACATATTGAAAAAATCCAAAAAAATTATATGAGTCAAACATTGTAAACTTACCGACTGTACCCCATGCTGCGCCTGGTGGAACGACAAGATCTGGATCACCACGAAAGTCCATTCCGGCATAGGGATAGTCATCCACAACGATGATTTGTTCTCTCCACCATTGGAAGAACTCATCATCCCAAGTGGTCCGGGGAACTTCACTTCCCCCCAATCTCTTCATCATGTCTGCCCAGCGGGCAATTCTTGGGTCTCTCAGGCTGCTGATGGTAGAGATCACTTTGGGTCTTAGTGCTGGAATCTTCTCGAAGAAGAATTTCATCAAAATTGTACCATATCCAAAATTTTTTGTCTTTTCCTTTCGGATTGAAGTCAATTGTTGCTTCATGTTCAACATTAGGGCTGTGCACCAATCATATACATGAGTTAAGCATTCCACTGCTATACTCATTTGCATCCTGAATGCCTGGTGTAGGGAAGCGGATCCCGCTACCCTGCCAATGGTAAAAAAGAGGATTTTCATATGCAAGTCCCTTAAATCTTTGATATAAATTTGAGTTCCAACTTTCTTGGAACCCTGTACGCAGTACACGTGGACGTAATCTTCCACGGTGAGCCCTCCCAAAGGCTTACCATGCAAGTCTACTGGCTCCCCCCTCCGGGAGAGTCCAGTGATAAAATATATATCTTCCACTTCAATGCGTATGGGCATCTGATCTATGATGAAGCAGTCTTCTTCCGGTTCCCAATAGTTCACAAGCATTTCGAGCAACCGAACATTACTCTTCATATTTGGCATTTTGAAAAACTTCAGCAATCCACAATTTCGGAGAATATTTAGTGATGCTTGGTTCTACATGACTTCTTGATCAATAGCACTATGTTCACGCTCTCTCCATGATATGGTCATCCTGCAAAATTTCAACAATTTGTTCATTAGCTACGCATTTTTGATTTTTGGGTTGCGCATACGCGACTTTATTTGTGCACAGTCGCGTGTATACGCGACTTGGTCATTACCAACCCGCGTATGCACAAACCCATGATTTTTAGCAAGATATTCTATGGTGAAAATTCCTAAATTTTAATTTATGAACGGACAAAATGAATAGCAAGGATGGTTGATGAACTTACCTGACAAATTCAGTGAAGATTGATGGTCGGTTGCTCCTGTTTTGATGAAAAAGGCTTTTTTCTCCAGAGCACTTTTTCCCAAATCAGAAATGTAATAATGAACCAAATATGAGGTAATATGTCTATTTATGCCCAAAAAGTTGAAAATTTTCGCAAAAATTTGTTATGCTTATTTTTTCAATCCATCTTAAGCTGCATAACCCGGATGCTTGGAAGTGCCTAGATTGATATATTTTTAGGTAAATTTTGACAAATTTGAGATTTTTCCCGGTTTTTATCACGCAGTAAACTTTGTTGGTCATGTGCAGCGAGGTATGTAATGTTCAACGGCATGTAGGTTAGGGATCCCTTTCGTGCATTGCGCCTGGCCTCATTACGATCGCCCACCGCCAGATGGATCCCATCGGTGTAGGTATTACACCATTGCTACAATGATTGTTTTAATCGCAGCTTGGTGATGAAACCTTCCTTTTACATCGACTTCCTAGTTGGTTCCTACTTTATCTTGTTGCCATGCGCTGCGTTTTTATGTGGGCCTAGGGTCCTCTTTGAGAATCACCATAACGACTTGCCTTGATGGGGCTTCAGTCTTCTTCTTCCTCACTATCATTTTTCTGGCTATTACCCTAGAGGCTCCCTGGTGTTGTTGAGTTGTATTACTGCATTGCATATTGGCTACTTGTTTATCCTGGCCTTTAGCCGGCTTCATTTGGACTCGATGTTTAAGCCAAATTTTGACCTTGTCTATCTGTACAAGTTAACCATTGCATGCACTTAGCTATCGCGACTTGACACCCTTCTACCCTTGGATGGAACATTCCTCTGAGTATCGCTTACCAGTTTCCGCCACCTTGCATTGAGCATAGGATCGTTCCAATCCCAGGAACTAGTGCATCTGTTTCTTGATACTCGTTCTATCCATCGTACCATAGCATTCTTTTATTCCTTTTCAGTCTTATTATATGAAAAAGACAAAAAAATAAAATATAACAAAAAGAGCGGGAACGGGATGTAACTTCGTTATTTGATGGCAATATAGTGTCAGTTTGTCACGCTTGAACAAAGCATATACACTTATATATTTCCTACATTTGGGATGGTTTTAGTTTTGACCTAGGTTCAGCCTTTACCTTGTTTCACTTGTCAGTCCTCCCTCGGTTGGTTATCTCTTCCAATCATATGGAGAGTTTGTTCTGCCTCCTGCATAACAGACTTATACAGTGTCACTTTTTACTGCCATGGTCATCACGAGTCGTGCTTTTGTTCAAGGGAAGTTTAGCCTGAGTCGGCCATTCTACGGTGTCTCTTGACTCATTATTCAGTCGGCCTTCCCGGTCTTGTCAGTATCATGTTCTATCACATCAGATGTTTTGATCTTCTGCTCGTGCTGGTTTGAGAAGGTCTCCATTGACTTCTTGCCGGCGGGTTTGTCTCTTATCGACTACGACACATTGCTCTGAGAGCAAACCTAGAGCCGCACCTTGGGCCTATTCCCATCATTGATAGGTGACCTCGTGCTCAGCATTTGATCATCATCATGGGTCTTTGACTGAGTGGTTTCCCCTGTGTTCAACGTCAGCACACATTATCACACTTGGGATTCGTGCAGTACCTTGATTTCCATTTGAACCTATCGGTGGATTTCTCGCCTCTGTGTCAGCTTTCATTATTGGTTGGTTCAGAGGGTTTCTTCCGTGCGCTAGCTTCATCTTGTGCATGTCGGAAACGTACTTCGGTTTGGTTCCATCACTCTACTTCGTCCAATTCCTTCCAAATCTTGGCCTGCGGGTTACACTCGCGCTGGACTGATGTGGGATGCCTTAATGCCTTCCTTCCAGCAGATCTTTTCCCATCGACTCCGACTCATTGCTTTGGGAACAAGATCTAGAGTCTTTTTGTCAGTACCTTAGGGTTTGCAGTCATCAGTGGCAGACTCTTCGCTATCGACAGTGGGGATTCATCATTGCCTCCTGATTGATAGATTCTCTCAAGTGTTCGACTTCAACTCATTTATTCACACTTGTTAGATTGTACTGGGGCACCTTGACACTCATTTTCATTATTGGTGGGTTGTCTCGCGTTGGTTAACGGTATACATTATTCGTGATGATAACATTTCTTATATCGTCGAATTAAAACAACATTAATTGTGGTGTGTATTGATCGATCGAACCTAAGGTTTGCATCGACATTTAGTTCACTTTTAGCAGTCCATTCGGTTTACACTTTGGTGATATGTTCACCTTTATATGTTACGGTGCTTGATTCGATGACATCACTATATGTTTAGATCCCAGAAAATTTAAACAATTGTCTTGTTTATTCTATCTTATGATTTGGTACTTGGAGAATTCGATTTAACATATTGATCGAGACATCCCGGTTTAAGCATCATTGATCGACTTTCTATATGTGATAACGGACATTGATACAGACTTGTATTTCCGGGCCCTGCTCAGATGATTCACTATGTACTTTCAGTTCAGTTATACTTGTGTACATGTTGGATCTATTCAGTACTTTCTATATATATGATGTATTTTTGACTGAGCATGGGTATGCCCGCCTCAGCATGAGTTGACTCTCTGGTTTCTTTCATTGGTTTTTGGCAGGCTGAAATCTGGTGAAGTCCTCTCTTGTCCTTGCGAAGTTATTTCTATGTGCATAATACATTTTGGCCATCATGTACCCCTTCTGACCTCATATATTAGGGGGCATCTGTTATAGCATCATTTTCACCCTCATGTGATTCATGATTGTCTCTATGGCCTTGGGCACCCATTCCCACAGACTTGAACAAAATTCATAAAAAAAAGTGTTAAAAATCCCATACGCGGGTATGCCCAGACTTTTAAGCACAGTATGTCTGTGGTCATATGTGCACTACTGCGTATGCCACAATAAATCGATAAAAAATATATAAAAATTCCCTATTTTTCGGGCTAGGTTGATGGTTACTCCAGTAGTTCAACCACCCCAGTACGTGGCCAACTGTTTCCAAATGATTGAAACTACTTTGAGGGAGTATAAAAGCCCCTCATGTGCATGGCCTAAGGGAGAGAGAAATTTTATAGACATTATGCTCTGTTGGAATCCCAATTCAAGTCTGAATTCCCATGCCTCCTGCACTTTCCCAGATTTATACAGGAAACCCTTGTTTCTTGGAGATGTTCATCCGTTTATATGCAATCTCGAGTGCACAAGTCTTGAAATTATCTTAGCGAGGCAAGGGCGGGATGGATCCAGACGACGGTCTGTTCGAAGATTGTGGAAGGATTCAGGTGATCTCTCCACTCTTTATTTCTGTACGTGCTGTTCGTAATAATGAAGAACCATCTTGTTCCTGAACTTACGTGTTAATATCTATTTGCATATGTGAAAAGATTGATTATTAAAAATTTATTATGGTTTATATAATGTTTCACATGGATTGCACTAACGTTTAGAAGAAGTATATGCTGTACAACTAGGTTTCCGTGCACGTTCTTTCTTGTTTTCCAGGTTGAAGGAGGAAGAAGGGTTGCTGGGGGTTTGGACCCCGCGGGATCTACATCGAACGTAGGACTACGGGTGAGTTCTACTATCGTTGTTATCTAGTTTTTAGCATTCAAGTGTGGTTGTGTGTGAGTCCTTCTGAATAGCATGCCCTGATCTGTGGAGGTTTTAACCCAACAAACCTCTAGGGTGATTTTCCCCGAAACACTAAGTTAACCTAGGAGGGTGAGATACGAGACTTCTTGAACAATCTAGATAGCATGCCTAATTTTGAGTCATTATGTATAATCTTTAGTCTGTATTTTCAAGAAAGTCATGATTCCCAACCTTCCCCACCGTAGTCTCACTAGCACATTTGCCCCAAATTCTAACAGCCAAAATGTTGCTCTTGCAACACATAGGAAGCCCAAGAGCAACGTTTTTCGGTGCTCTAAAATGTGGTTTCTCCTCACGTCAGACTTCTGACACTTGACTTAAATTTCGGTATAACAAGATAGCTCCGACGTTTTATATTTATGTCACACTTCCAACGTTTAATGAATCGTCGCATTTTTGACGGGCACAAGCATTGCTAGTCCGACGCCTCCAAACGTTGCTAGAACAATGGGCAGAAGCGTCGCTATAACGATGGGCACAAGTGTCACTAGTCCAACACCTCCAAACGTTGCTATAATGACGGTACTGTACGTCTAAATATCGACGAAAAAAACATTTAAAAAAAAACTAGATGTCTCTAGAGAGACGTCAATAAAAGGTCGGAAGGCCGACGAAACCAAAAAAAGAAGAAGTAAACATTGCTAGAGAGATGGTTCTAAACAGTCGGAAGACCGATGAAACAATTTTTTTTTTTTAAAGTAAATGTCACTAGAGCGATAGTGCTAAGGGGTCAGAATACCGACGACACAAATAATTTAAAAAAAAAAACTTAACGTCAGAGTACTGACGGAAAAAAACCATTTTATAAAAAAAAAACGTTGGATAAGCTAGCATCGGAATACTGATGCTAACAATATAATATTAAAAAAAACGTCAGAATAATTTACTGTATCATATGTATGCTTTGATACTCAAAGTCCACAAGCTACTTGTCAATTACTGAAGCTACGAAACTTGTGAATATATCATCATCAGTCATCAAAGGAGAAAGTTGGTTGTATATCTTAGAAGTTCATTTTGATATCTGCAATCACTGTGAAAGGGAGTTGATCTCCTTCAAAAATTATGAGCCCTAAAAATAGCCACTGTCACCTTTAGAAAGGAGTCGAAAATCTGAGCAAAATCACTCTCCTTCACATCATCATTTTGAAGAAAGATATACAGTAATATATTGGGTGATAAATCACCCAGAAATTGTACAATAAAGAAAATCACCTCAAACATCAGTCTACAGTCTGTGCACAAATAAAAAAGTGGTAAATCAGCAGTACAACTCTTATGGTATGATGTACTTGCTGGCCACTTTTGAAATCTGCTCCTCTTCCTCTCCTTGAACTCATTCTGCCAAGTCTTCCCTCTTTAAGCTCTCTTGTCTTTATTATATATGTGATTGACCTCTCCTACCTTGTACCATTTATGCTTTGAGAGAAAATAACTTATCTCCTAAATTCTAGTTGCAATATATCTCAATCATGAGATACAACTAAGATTAAATCCTAAGATAAGTCACTATTGTTATAAAACTTACACAACATTTCATTTAAATTTCTGAAACTAGTGATTAGTGGACCATTAGCCTTTTACTCTTTCCTTTATTTTTCAAGTGAATTTACAAGATAGAATTAGTGATCACCTTTCCAAGATTGTCACCAAAAGAAATGTCTCAAACCACTTCTTGCACATTCACAATGAACCTGTACAAAATGTTCCTGTTAGAGCTACACTTCTCAACAAACAGATCATGGATGAGTCCAAATTTAATGGAATCTTGTATTCAAGCAGACTAAACATCATTGATGGAAGGAAAAGTTACTCACTTCCATTGTGGTAAGGGTTTTTACTGTTATTTTTTAGTCTAGCTCTCATAGATAAATCTTCCAGGGAGGGCCAGGATTTTGGGTGCAGAAGCATTGTACCTAACTGGTCCATGAGCTTTGATCTAGAAGATGAATTCCAAAATGGTGCCATAATTTGGATCCATCTCCCATTCCCCAACATATTGGAGGATTCAACCCGATCTGAGATTGGGACTCCTCGGGGAAATACATTAACAAAACCTGTGCAATAATCCACATTCAACTGAATTTGGAGAAAGGCTTACCAGAATAAATAGAAATCCAAATCAGGGTCTGGAATCATGTACTGCTGATATCATGATAAATACTGTTGATATTGTTGCCGAGGTTGGTTTTGGTGACATTATAGTGATAAATATGAAATTATTACAATAAAAGAAACACTGCTCAAAACCAAAAAGAAAAGAAAAAGGATCCATTAAATACCCAAACAATACAAGTCTCTTAACAATGACAAGCAGAGGATTCAAATCTCTTAGCACTTAGAAGACTCAACAACTCAAGACTCTGGAGTATGAATCAAAACCAAAATTCAGGAGCTGGAGATTGGAAATATACCAATTTCAGTCACTCGTCCACATCAGAAAGCAAAGAATGATCATCTCCAAAATAAATATGCCCAAAGAAGCAAATTTTAGTTGAAGAAAGACCTTTACAATCTCTAGGACATTCATTCCCCTCCCATTTATGGCAATTCCCCTAGACTCTAAGTAAGATTGGCTCCCTCCCTCCATGAAAGAAGATAACACTCATGACTCAACCTAAAAATATCGATCATACATAAGCACAATAAAGAGTAAAGAAAACAAGAAGCAACAAAGAATAGAGCCATGGATAAGCTATCAACAATAAGCTAGGATTTTGATATATATAAAAGTACATTAACCCTCCAAATGATCAAGGTTTCATATTTGAACTGACAAGCATTGGGAAAAACAGAAAGAATAAATAGTTTTAGAGTACTAATAAAGACGGAGAAAACATTTCTTGTGCTTTCTGAAAGCCCTAGTTTGTGGGCCAAATTTGAAAGGAGAAAGTATTTAGGTGTCTTATCAGCATAAGGATAATACTAGGAGACATTCATTGCAATTCATGTAAAAGAGTGTCAAGTTATTGACTCTTGAAAACGTCCTTGAACTACTTTGAAATTTCACTCATGTGAAAGTTGAATTCTCAAAATGAAATATCAATCCACCATTGAAAATGGGAAGCCCTAGCTAGAGGGATGGATACCTATGCAAATTTGGCATGAAAACATATTTGCAGGCAGATCAATAATGGAATCATCATATATTCATGCATATATTTAGCATAAGAAGAAGTATTAAAATGACACTCTTCCAGTTTGAGGAAGTTACGACATTTTGGAAAAATTATTGATGATGGTATCCTTTATAAATTCTAATGATGGGACTTGTTTTCAATCAAAGTTGTGAACAAGTTAGGACCATTGATAGTATGATGCAATTTGTATCTCTATGTCGATCTACTAAGGTAGTATGGTGCCACTGTTAGATATAACTCTTGTTTCTCACCTCAAGTTTAATCTACCTACAATGGCACCCTACTCAGTGATAACATAAGGATCGAGGATTTATGCATGCATGAATAAGACCGATCACTCTTATACTTATTTTTCAACCCAAGGTAAAGTGTTGTGTTAGGTCCCTATATTACTATTATAGTCCTTTATTGTTGTTATTGTAACCCCCTTATTGTTATTATTGTACCCCTGTAACCCCCATATTGTTATTATTTTTCCCTTAAATTATTATTGTTAGGTCGGCTAGTATTACATTGTGGCCCCACTAGGATTACATTATGGCCCCATGGACTCTTATATATAGAAAGGAGGTTTTGCAATTTGTATCATCCAAGAATTTTTCATTCATGTAATGTATTGGAGGCTGCCCCCTCGAAGTAGTTTATTTCTAAGGCGTTGATATCTCTTTTCTTCTATTTCTGGAGCTGGTTTCCCAACATTTGGTATTAGAGCTTTGGATTATAGTGTTTCACTACTCCAAATAGTACATCGTGGAATTTTCACTATAACTTTTTTTCTACGAAGACTCAGAAGCTAAATTTTTTAGAGTGCGAAGTTGAAATCCAGAGGAACATCATCGCCAAATTTCAGAGCTTGGTTTGGAACATTTTTGAAGATATGATCTGTGGAAGTTAGGTCTTTTTGTAGGTTCCTGAATTTCACTTAAAAAGGTCATTGCGGAATTTTCGCTATAAATTTGTTACCATGCAGGTTCGGAAGCTGAAATTTTTAGAGCGCGAAACTAAAATCCTGAGGAACATCGTTGCAAAATTTCAGAGCTTGGTTCGCAATATTTTTGGAGATATGATCTGTGGAAGTTAGGTCGTTTTCAGGCTCCTAAATTTCATCTCAAAGAGGTGATCATGGGAAAATCTTCATAACTCTCTCTCTGAGCATGAGATTGGAATTTTGTCAAAAGTGACTAGAAGTACATGGACTATAGTTTCATGTCTGTAAATTTCAGAGCCAAAGGAGCAAACAGTGACACGTGGCAAGCCATACAAGTTCTCTCTACTGAACCAGTCCATAATTAGGTCATTGTGGGAGATTGGAAATAAATTTGTCTTGAAGAATCCAAATCAAGTCAGACCTGTGGAAATTGAAAGAAGATTCAAGGGGCTACGTCAGGGCCGAATTTCAGATATTGAAGATCCAAGATCACAGAGATAATTCAGTTTAAATATCGAGCTCCTCAAAATCAAGAAAAAGGTGTGTATGTTTTTTTTCAAATTGCGTAAGTCTTGTTTTAAAAATTAGTTTTAAGTGATTCCAAAGGCTCGTTGAGCATAGATATCAGTATTGGGTTCTAAAATGCCTCCTAAAAAGAATTAAACACCCATTAAGCCCTCAGATTACTCTACTATGACTCATGAAGATGAAGAATTGCAACATGATCTATCAAATTACAAGAGCAAGTGCACCAAAATTCGCTCTCGCAAAGAGCAACAAAAAATGAAATGGATGTTTTGAAGAAAAGCATGGAAGCTAAGATGGATGGTTTGAAGAAATACATGGAAACTATGATGGATGGTTTGAAGAATGGTATGGAAGAAAAAATGGAAGGTTTGAAGGAAGACATGGAAGGTTCGAAGGAAGGTTTGTCAAAGTTGATACAAGAAATGATTCCTAATGGTGAAAAGATAGTAGATGAAAATCATGATGAGAACAAAATAAATGTTAATCATGATTTCATAAACTATAATGTTGGATTAAATAACCACCATATTCCAAAGATGGATATGAGGAAGTTTGATGGCAAGGATCCTGTAACATGGATACTACAGATGGAGCAATATTTTGATCTCAATAATGTGGAAAACACACAAAAGGTACACATTGCAACTATACATTTAGAACAAAATACATTTGTATGGTATCGATGGCTTTGCTCCCGTAAAAAAAAATTCACTTGGTCAATTTTTACAGAGGAAATGATAGCACATTATGAGAATACAAAAAGCAACACCTTCTTTAGCCAATTGATAAATCTCAAACAAAAGGGTTTAGTGGCAAAGCACATTGAGGACTTCCAAAAATTGAATATAAGGGTAACTAATATTCCGGAGGAACACAAAATTGATCTCTTCATAGGTACTTTAAAGGATAACATCCAACATGAAGTTCGCGTTTTGGAACCTGATTCATTGGAGAAGGCATTTAGGTTGGCAAGAAAAATTGAATGTAAAATTATGGCGACAAGGGAGCCTACCACTCACTTCTATAAAGATGGAAGTGTTGCTACTCCTAGATTTCCACAACCTACAAGGTTGACACCACAAAAATTGGAAGAAAAAAGAGCAAAAGGTCTTTGCTACAGTTGTGATAGCAAATACACTAAAGGTCATAAGTGTGCTGAGAAGAAATTATTTTACATAGATTGTGAAGAGGAAGAAGAAAATGAACAAGAAGAGGATATACACCAGGAACCAACCCTAGAAGAGGAAGAAATGAGTCTGATCATATCGTGTAATGCATTGGCAGGAATTACCACTCCTCAAACTCTCAAGATAGAAGGACATATCAAGAAGAAAAAGGTAATAGTGTTGATTGATTCAGGTAGTACCCATAATTTTATTCAATGTAAGGTAGCCAAGGAATTGAATTGTTTCCTATACCCAACACCAGAATGTCAAGTGATGGTTGCAAATGGAGGAACTATAAATTTCTCTGGAAAATGCCATAATATCAAGCTAACCATGGGGGAATATGTACTGAATAGTCCAATGCTTTCCATTCCTATGGGAGGTGCTGATGTTGTACTAAGAGTACAATGGTTACAATCTTTGGGGATGATAGCTTTTAATTTTCAAGAATTTTTCTTGAAATTTTTTTCAGAAGGAAAGGAAGTCAAATTACGAGGTATTGCAGGGAAAATGAGAAATATAATAAGCTCTAATGTCATGACAAAGATTCTAAAGAAAGAACAATGAGGTGTAATTGCACAATTATGCTCACTAGAAGTTCCAACATCAAAATCATCTATTTCTGCAGATCTCCAAAAAGTCTTGGACAATCATTCCAAGGTGTTTGAAACTCCCAAAGGGCTCCCACTTATTCATGATCTTGATCATGCTATTCATTTGACTCCAAGAAGTGTTCCTCCAAACATCATGCCTTATAGATATCCTTATGTCCAAAAAAGTGAAATTGAACGTATGATTGCAGAAATGTTAGAGGCGGGTATAATTCAACCTAGTCAAAGTTCTTTCTCTACTCTTGTAGTATTGGTACACAAGAAAGATGGATCATGGCACATGTGTCCGGATTATAGGTAGCTCAATAAGCTCACCATTAAAGATCAATTTCCCATTCCTGTGATTTATGAATTATTGGATGAATTACATGGAGCAATTTAATTTACCAAGTTGGATCTTCATTCAGAATATCATCAAATTAGAATGAAGATTGAAGATATTCCGAAAACAACATTTCGAACTCATGAGAGTCATTATGAATTTTTGGTAATTCCTTTTGGCCTTACCAATGCACCTTCTACATTTCAAGGGTTAATGAATTCCATTTTCAAACCCTTCCTTAGAAAATTTGTGCTAGTATTTTTTGATGATAACTAATCTACAACAGGTCTTGGAAGGATCATGTTCAACATATTGATAGGGTGCTCAAACTATTGCAGGAGAAACAATTATATGCAAAAACATCCAAATGTTTCTTTGGAGTACAAGAGGTGGAATATCTGGGTCATATTGTATCTCACGAGGGTGTTAAGGTAGACCCTAACAAAATTAAAGCCATTAAGGAATGGAATGTCCCCACAACCATAAAGCATTTGTGAGGATTTCTCGGATTAATAGGGTATTATCACAAGTTTGTTAAGAATTATGGGAGAATAGCAACACCTCTAACAACATTATTGAAGAAAGATGCATTTTCATGGACTCCTGAAGCAACTAAGGCCTTTGAACATCTTAAAGAGGCAATGTGCCTAGCACCAGTCTTAGATACGCCATAATTCACAAAAACCTTTATTGTGGAATGTGATGCCTCAGGAAATGGAATTGGTGTTGTTTTAATGCAAGAAGGAAGACCCATTGCTTTTGAAAGTCGTCCAATCAAAGGAAAGTATTTACAGAAACCTATTTATGAGAAGGAAAAGTTAGCAATACTGCATGCACTAAAGAAATGGAGAACTTACCTAATGGGAAGACACTTCAAGGTAAAAACTGATCATGATAGTCTGAAACACTTTTTGGAACAAAGACTATCTTCAGAAGAGCAGCAAAAATGGGTCACAAAGCTGTTGGGTTATGACTTTGAAATAATCTACAAAAAAGGAAAGCTTAATGTTGTTGCAGATGCACTCTCAAGAAAGAATGAAGAGGTGGAAGCATTGCTTTGTGCCATTTCTATTATCCAACCAGATTGGATAACCGAAGCAAGAGATGAATGGAAGAAGGACAAAGATGTATGGACACTCATTCAAAAGTTGCAGCAAGATCCTAGTACATCTGATACATTTAGTTGGAAAATGATTCCTTATGGTACAAAGATCGCTTATATCTTTGTAAGAATTCCCAACTAAAACAAAAGATTCTTTTGGAATTGCACACTTCTCCTTTAGGAGGACACTCAGGATTTTTAAAAACTTACCATAGGGTGAAGAAATAATTTTTTTGGGAAGGCCTTAAATCTGATATTCAAAATTTTGTGGCAGAATGTTTGGTTTTCTAGTAGAATAAAGTTGAGACAATTAAGACCCTGGGTCTTCTACAACCTTTATCCATTCCAAGTCAACGTTGGGATGAGATTTCAATGGATTTTATCACAGGTTTACCTAAGTCCGAAGGAAAGAGTGTCATCATGGTGGTAGTTGATAGACTTACCAAGTATGTGCACTTTTGTGCATTATCTCATCCATTTAAAGCAAGTACAGTTGCTACTACATTTATGGACACAATTCAAAAGCTACATGGAAACCCAAGGGTTATTTTGAGCGACAGAGATCCCATTTTTACTGGAAATTTTTGGACGGAGTTATTTTCTTGTTTGGGTACTCAATTAGCTCATAGCTCATCTTATCATCCTTAATCCGATGGTCAAACTGAGATAGTAAATAAATGTTTGGAAGGATATCTTCGTTGTTTTGTATCTGATAAACAAACACAATGGGTCAAGTGGTTACCTCTCGCTGAATGGTGGTATAACACTTCCTTCCATACTGCAGCACAAATGACCCCATTTATGGCACTTTATGGATATCATCCACCATCCATCACATCATCTTTAAGGGAAAATTCGAAGGTTCAAGCAGTGGAAGATCACATCGAGCATCAGCAAGAAGTTCTCCAACTCTTAAAGGATAACCTGAATTTGGCACAAAATCGAATGAAACAACAGGCATATCAACATCGTAGTGAGAGAAGTTTTGATGTAGGAGATTGGGTATTTTTACGGCTACAACCATACAAACAAATGTCCCTCAAGCAAGCTAAGAAGGATAATAAATTATCACCAAAGTACTATGGTCCTTACAAGGTGTTGCAAAACATTGGTACTATGGCATACAAATTGGAGCTTCCTGCTTCTTCACGAGTGCATCCAGTTTTCCATGTTTCATGCTTAAAGAAGGTTATAGGTGAAAATATTCCAGTTCAAGCAATATTTCTAGAACTTGATGAGGAAGGAAAAATCATATTGGAACCTAAAGCGGTCACAGAAACAAGAAATCTACAACTATGAAGGCGATCAATTTTAGAGTATCTCATCAAGTGGAAGAACTTACCCACTGAAGATTCTACATGGGAGGATGAGAATTTTATACATAAGCACTCAGAGCTACTCAAGTGTTGAGGAAAACAATTTTTTGAAGAAGAGGGGCATGTTAGGTCCCTATATTACTATTATAGTCCCTTACTGTTGTTATTGTAACCCCCTTATTGTTATTAATGTACCCCTGTAACCCCCATATTGTTATTATTGTGCCCTTAAATTATTATTGTTAGGTCGTCTAGGATTACATTATGGCCCCACTAGGATTACGTTGTGGTCCCATAAAATCCTATATATAGAAAGGAGGTTTTGTAATTTGTATCATCCAAGAATTGTTCATTCATGTAATGTATTGGAGGTTGCCCCCTCGAAGTGGCTTATTTCTAAGGCGTTGATATCTCTTTTCTTCTATTTCTGGAGCTGGTTTCCCAACATGTTGGAACTTGGGATATGATGTCACTTGTAACATACCCCCATGTGTAATTGTGATTTTTTGTGTTCCTGTTTATGTTTGGGTGATCCACTATTCCTTGAATGGCTTAGTTTTGCCCATTCTTATGTTATTTTCCCAACACCCTTTTGTTGAGGTTGGGCCTAACATCATCGTTCTATTAGATGTGCTCTATAGGTTTGAAACCCGTCGGTTGCATTTACAAGACTGGAAGGATATGCTTGAAATTCCTCCAAGGGAGTCAACACAAGAGGATTGTAAAGAGGGAAATGAAACCTACAACTATCATTTGATACTGCTACCTCTAAAGAAGTCCTATTTTTTGCCTCAAAGGGAGGCGTCTATACGTTGCTATACCTGAATTCATTTAATACATGGTGCATGTGGGAAGGGTCATCAAGTGTATACCCAATTACAAACCATTAAATAGGGTGATTACTCTTGTAGTACATACAAGAGAGGTATTATGATATAACAAAGCCAATAACATGAAAATCTTAATATCATATCTGAGTGTACACATAATTGACATTCCTATTATGATCTACCATCAATGAAGCTTTCCATGTGAAATAAACATCAAAAGCACCATGGAAATTCCAAGTCACAAATGAATTAACATGTCCAAGAATCTTACCATATCAAGAATGGAATGTATTTGTACTAGTGCTTAGCATGGTTACACACTCAAGTGATGGAAATATCTCATATAAAGACCAAATATATATGAAAATCACACAAATTATACCAATTAGTCTTATGCTACCATTACAATGTAAAATACTCCATGACTCAACTATCTTTTGCAAAATTTTGAAGGAAAAATGCACAACTAATTTCACATGGTTAGCACAAACACCAAAGTTGGATAAGTCCACTATTTTGGTGGTTAATGGGAAATATGTTGGTGATGGTAATAGTAATGAGCCACTAGATGTGAATTTTAGTGATGGCCATTTCCTTTTTACTGTAGCAAGATATACTTACCAGTAATTGAAACATGGCTCCATTTCCTTGCTACTATAGCAAGACACACTGACCAATAATTAAAACACAACCCCATTTCTTTGTTGTTGTAGCAAGGAAAACTGCCCAACCATTAAAACACGGCTCCATTTTCTTTATGTTGTAGCAAGACAAACTTCCCAACAATAAAACATGACTAAAAATATTTGATAACATCACCTTGTACCCTTTACTAAGGTAAATAACAATATCAGGTATATCCATAAAGGATACCTCTGGAAATAATACGTGTCTATTCTTTATAATATTATGTCCATTAAAAAATACACCGTGTTTAATGCTAAATTTAGACTAATACTTGACATCATGCCCAAGAATGAATACACCATAGAAACACCTTGAAATCATGCCCAACTAGGATAGCCTATTTTCATTTATTATCAGTTTGTATAAGTGCTTCTAACAATGTAATGCATAGAAATATCACACGATGGCTCCATAAATAGGAAGCTACAAGTATTTCATATTGTCTTAGGTTTCTTTTATTGTTTATGAGGGAAGTCTAATGAGCATCACTTCCCAACTATATACATATGTATTAGAAAACTGGCGGTTGTGTAGTTATTAGATAAGTCATATAAAAATGAATGCTTTGAATAGTAGTAATGTCTACCAAGCTTATACAATGAACTAACACAGACAAAGTTATCATAGGCCACCATTAATTAATGCTACATTATAAATAGAGCTAAAGCGAGCTACAATTAATATAACTAATATTGTGCATAAAGAATATCACTCTAGATGTGAATAAATCCTAGGATTTATCTACATGTAATAGAAACCATTAGAGGCACTTTCAAGAACATCAATTGTCTCTTTTATAGCCTTCCAATGTTCCTCATACTAGCACTCAATGCAACAAGAGAATTATTCACCCAAATATAAGCATGAAGCAATAGACTAAAGTGTTATGTATTTGTTATGAAAAAGGAACTTAAAGCACAAGGCCATATTTATAACCTTAATTTCTAAGTGTAAAATAGGATATAATTAGTTCATGTTAATATACTAAGGATTTGTAGCTACAATTAATATAACTGGAAAAGTTTAGGTTCTATTAGTGTTGGGAGATAGGCCAAATACTGGATTCTAAATTTCTCGAAATCAATTCCTCGACATCCTAGTATAACAATAGGTTAATACCCAGCTCCACATCACCTTCCACTTCCTCTCCATGTCAGTGCCACATTAGTGCAATGTTTTCACCATGTCATCACCACATCACCAATGAGCCATGTCATGATGATACACCATCTACCACATAGGTGTGCCACATCATTCTAATTCAGTGCCACAACATCATGAACCAAATAAAAATGACATGTTATCTTCCATGTGGGTTTTCCACATACCAATGAATATATTAAGGTTATTCACTACAAACTACAAGTCTGGGCTAAGGCAATTGTTCTCAAACCTAGGCTAAGGCAACAGTTCTCAAGTTTTGAGCTCTTTTAGGTTCTGAAGGAAGGTCAAGTCCATAGGTAAGTTACTAATTCGACCCTCCAAAAATGTTTTTTCACTGGTCTGGGGTCTTCTTTGTTGAAACATGTAACGAGGTCGGTCTTCATGTTGACTATGTAATTGTGTATTTATGTAAAGAAGAAGACAAAGATAATACAATTTATTTTTTTGTACTTGATTCATGGGTTTCATGAGAAAGATTTACTATGTAGATAGACTTGTTCTTGATGTCATTAAGATTTATAAGAGTCATTGTCATGTTAATAGAGTCATGTTACACTTGAAAGAAGAACTCCAAAAGACAAGACACGGTCATCCTGAAAGTTGGCCTCATTAAATATATATTTGACATGTCGTCTTACATAATAGGACACATCCATTCAAGAATTCATGTCGGCTTATTTATGGAAGCCTAACCACTATAAATAGCAACCTCTGCTCAGTCTACAAATAGAGATTTTCGGACATCTTCTCTGAGATTTTCAGTGACCTATCTCTGAGGTTTTTCAGTGACAAGACAGAAGTAGCAGGCCTTGACCCATAGGATGGCACCTATAGGTAGACACAACAACCTTCGCCATAAATAGCATAACATGCTCCCATTTCCTTTCTTAGGAAAATGAGAAAACAAGAGCACGTGGCAATGTGTTTTTTTGGAAAAATGTGGAATAATTATGTGAAAAAGTTGACATAATTATATTTCATGGATTTTCCACATTGATACTTGTTCATGAGAAGGAAATATGCAGGCATTTTTGGCTCAATAATGCCCATGTGCGCTTATATTTTGAAAAACACCTTTGAGATTCATCTTTGATGGCTCAACGTTGTGTTTGTGTGTGAGCCAACACACATACACAAACAGATTACACACACAAACATAAACGTAATTATTATAAATATTGATGTAATTCAAATAGAAAATGTGCAACACTATGGACCTATAACCAGTAGCAACTTTTTAATGTTATAAATTGTATCCTAACTTGAAAAAAAATAACAATGATTTTGTTTTGTGTAGTGAATTCTTGGCATTAAAATGAATCGGTAGAGTGACTTTAGATACCTTGTGTAGAATAAATAGTTAGTGATGATAGATTTATGTTTGTAGGAAAAATCCAGGCCAATTTTCCATCATAAATCCATCCTTATTTTTTGGGTTTGTCCCCTAGCCTTGATTGTCAGCCCCCCCTAGTTGGGGGTGACAAGTGTCCTATCCATCATTCTATTGGTGGGTGGCTTATCCCCTTCTAGGATGATGAGCGTGAGGAGATAATATAAGATGCAATAAGATAATTTTATTAGTGTCTAAGTGACCAAAAAACTAGGTCAACCTAGCTAAAATTGAGATTGTGATCTTCAAGAAAATTTATCATTATCTGAATGAGGAGGAGGTTATCTGTAGATCTCATTGTGTTCACTTAGTATGATAAAACTTGAGTTGGGTGAACCCTTCAACCTTGCAAGACTGGGTTGAGTGGGGAGATTTTAATCCTGGGTGGAAATCATTTTACGTACATGGAGTAACCCCTAGAAAAAACTCGAGGAATCAATGTAATTTTTTAGATCTAGGTCCAAATTTCTAATCTACACCTGGACCTACAAATGAAGGTTGGAAACTTGACACATATTATAACACCACCATACCAAGTAAATTTGCTGCAATTTTAAGCATTTTTAAATAAACTTGTATTTCATCTTTCTTTTTTTCCATATGAGATATAAGATTTCAACTCCAAATAATTGGCATGTTTTTTGGAACTAAATGACCCAAGGGAGTTTATGACCTAATAGACTAGACTTCCAGAAAATGGTGGTAGGGAGAAATTGGCTACAAATGCTCTAGATCCACTCATAGGCTAATATAGCAGATATACAATTACTAGAACAGGGGTGCTCATTCTACTACAAAAGGGGTCACTGGGCTGGGGAACCCACATATATTAAATTTATGTTGTTGGCCAAGAGGAAGGACTTCCAAAATCAATGAGAAAGTGAAGAATGGATTTTTTGACTCGATATAGGGCTCCTAGATTTTTTCAACCTGATACAACCAATCCTTCTTCTTATAGGGAAATTTCTAGGCTCCATTGAGCTGAATATAGAAAACACGCTTTAGGCGTAGCCAACAATATCCATTCACTAGCTGTCACTTCCTAAACACTTTGGTGCAGCGTGCTCTCCAATCTCACGAGTTTCCACTAAGTTTCAGTGCCTTGCAGACCAATCTTGAGCAATAGATTTTCTAGAATAAGATTATTTATGTGCTCTATAATTGAATTTTCAGTGAATGCTAAATTAAACGCCTTCAATTCAGACCATCTTTTTCCAGACTTGGGTTTTCAAATAAAAAATATCAATGACTGTGGTGATATCTTTCTTAGGTAAGTGCTTGGCTGAGAATTAGGAAGTAGGTCATTTTCTCAAAAGTAGTGACCTACTTATGTTAATAACACAGTTGTTGTACTTGTCACTAAGGATTTTTACTTTTAAACATGAAACTATCTAGGAAGATGCAAAAAAAAGAAGGTAAAATAACACCTCTGAATTTAAAACTGTATGAAATGTTTATTTATAAGTTGAATTTTAAATCATATGAAAAGCTACAGTTATGTGCTTTGTCACGGGGCTTGTTGAATGTCCCTAAAATTATGATTTCCCCCCAATTATTAACCCTCTTCTATGCATGTGATAAAAAACATTGACTCTCTCAATCATACAAGTCAAAAACATCTTGTTAAAACTCTTATGAAGTATATGTTTTGTTTCCAGCTTTATGAAAATGTTGAAAACCCCACATTCCTTGGAAAATAACATTTTCAACAATTATTCTAATTTGTTAGGTGGCTTGATTTCATTCACAATTTTTTTTTTTTTTTCAGATTATTTGACACCATTTTTAAGCAATATATCCACAGTCTGGTCATTTTTGGCATCTAAATAAGTGTTAAGATATTTTAAACTCTATGTTAGCTAAAACTTTGTTGTGAAATTTGAAACAATTTGGCATGAGTAGTTGAACTTTTTTGTTTCACCCATCTATTCTGCTCCAAGGAAAGGAGTGAAAGAATAAATTAGGAAGAATACGATAAGAAGGTGTATAAGAAGGATGAGAAATATCTCCCCTCAGATAAATGTTATGTGCAGAAAGAGAGAGGAGAGCCTTATAGCAACAGAATTATCAATCAACAGAAATTGTGAATTTAAAAAAAAATTGAAGCTGAGTTTATCATCCTCACTTCGAATATCCATTTAATATTTTTGATATGCCCTAATAGAGTTACAAAATTATTTCTAGATAGCTCAAATTATTGAAGGCCTTGAAGTGCGAGTCCCAAAGATAATTCTTACATATTTAGTGACATGTTTCCATTGTTCTTCTTTCTGCACAAATATCCTCGGATGAAATGGCAACATTATAACTAGAAGTCAAATAAATATAATTCTCTTGGGTAGCCTTTTTATGCACACATCATGAGGTATTTAGAAAAGAGATACATCTTCATTATGTCTGATAAAGTGAGCACACTATATTTGGACTCTGGAGAAATGATCTTGACTTATGTTCCAATATTTTTCAATAAATATCATTTAGACGTGAAAATTCCCGATAATTCTCCTTTTTGTTTTAAACAACATATCTAACAAGGACAGAAAGGATGGAAGGAATTATGACTAGGTCTAATGATTCTAGTGATACCATGTAATTCAGGGTATTCAAAATCACGTGTATAAGCATATCAAGCCTTGGAACATGATTCCATTCCCAAAAAATTTACACAGACATCCAATGCTCGAGAGCATAGATCTCAACAAATTCTATGATACATAAGATCCCCTTGTTATTATATCTTTCTAATTTTAGGAAAGTGGTTTCTTTGCACTCTGCAATACAACATCCCGCACCGCATCAATTATTTTAGAGTGCTTTAATGCCAGACTTGGACTCATAAATCCTTAAAGTACTACATCTCCTTGATGAAGGAAAGGTTACTGAAAGTTGTTTATCAAGTGGTACAATAATCTGGGTGTTATTCATGAGCATGCATTTTTATTGTATCCAATTACATCAGTGAGATGATTAGTTTTACAATTGCTTCAGTTAGTGTATGAGCTCAAAATTCCACCACTTGGCCCTGGAAATAGGTGGCTTGCATGGAAGTGTCACAATCATACCAGTTATGTAAGAATATCCATCTGTTCTAAACTGTTGTTTTCTTTTGCAAGAAATTATAATGCATAAAGTCACAAAGCCACATATGGAGAAATAGGATATAGAAACTCACGTGGGCTTAATATACTCTTCCATCTTGGTAAAATTGAAATAAACATTCCCCAAAATATATATACTAGTGTTAAAATTTCCCCCTACTCTCAAGAATGGTTGTTTCTTGTTGAGTTAGCTCTGGGACAAGTACTCCCTAGATACTCCCCTGGTGGAATTCCCCACTTGCCCTACTTGGGAGTCTTGGCCTCAAACTTGGGACTCGGGAGTCCATCCCAAAGACAACGAACAAAAATATTGACACATGTTTTGATTGAGACAGACTTATTTTAGAGGGACCTTTTAGAGGGAAACAAAGTGTTTGAGATTAGAAGTCTTGATAAATACATTTATCCCTCATTCTTTCTCTAGTGTTCCACTATCTAAAATGGAATCACCAAATATTCCTGCATTACAATTATTGCTTCAATCAATCTTGTTGTTCTGGTTGATATGTTGGCATACTATTATATGATTTCTATTTTTATTGTTCTCATTATGTTGAAAGCTGATATGTTTCTAATATTATGTTGAATGCTACTATTATTACACCGAACTATATCCTATAAATTGTGATGCCCAAAGAATAACACGTTGGAATGATTTTCGATATGATTTGTAATAGATATGATATACATAGAGTGACATGATTGGTTGGATTTAACACATTCTACTGGCCTAGAAGTGGCTTTGTAACCAGTGACTATAATATATTTATATAGACCCATATTCCCACTAAAGTGACTACCACGAAGAGCATTCCTTCAAAATTAGTGGACTTCTACATTCGTTATGGTTAAGGAACAACCCAAGATTTAGTTGTTTGTATAGGGAATCCTTGTAAGGTGGAAGGAATAATGCATCCCATAGCTTAGAACTCTAATTGATAAGCATTCCTAGTGTGTATCCATACTTAATGGATTTATATTACTAAAATATGGGTATACATGGCTAAGTGGTACATGCCTTAAAAATATCTCTTGGTCCTTAATAAACTGAATGTAAGATCCATATCTAACCCCTCGCTACAGAGATAAATATATACACATATACTGGTGTGGTTATTCACATATCTAAAATGTAGTTGACACGTTCCTTAGAAATGTTTATATAATGTTGAGTGAAATAATGTGCGAATTACATATACAACTAGATTTAGGTCTAGAATAAATTGCATTTCTAAGTTCACTACTACTTGCAAAAGTAATCAACTAACTATCCACATAGAAAAGACATGAGGTACAAACACCAGTACCTCAGCTTTTTTAATGGAATACCTACCATTAAAGGTGGTTCCCACGTTGATTTAGTAGCAAACCAGATAACAACCCATGTGATGAATATTGTAAATAAGAAGAACAAGACAACCGCGATGAAAGAAAACACGATAAAGAATCATTTATGGATCTTTGTAAATTATTTGATTGAAAATCTTGCATTTGAATCCCAAACCAAGGAGACATTGACAACTCGTCAAAACATCTTTGGTTCAAAGTGTGAACTCTCTCAAGAGTTTTTGAAGAAAGTTGATAAATGTGGAGTTGTTGAGAACATATTATCATGGGTAGAATTCAACTTCATACACTCTTTCTGGACATCTCTACTCAAGATTCCTTCATTTTTTGTTGAATTCATTACTCCTATTTTCAAGGCAACCCATAAAAATGGACGGGTATTGTCTTTCTATACCATGCCTGAGTATGAATCATGGAGAGAATATCTGGGTGGATCAGCATCAAGATGGACCATAAAGTACTATAAAGGTCTCGGTATAAGTACTTCTAAAGAGGGGAAAGATTATTTTAAAAATTTGGACAAAAATAAAAAAGACTTCATGTGGATAAATGAGGAAGATGGAGATGCAATTGAATTGGCCTTCAGCAAGAAGAAAATAGAGCCTGGAAAGAACTGGCTAAGACATTTTGAGCTAGGAACATATTTGGACCAAACTGACACGCTTATCAAGTACATCGACTTTGTAAACAAGGAACTGGTCCTATTTTCCATGGCTGATTTGCAAAGATCCATCCCATCCATGGTCACTGGTTTGAAACCATGGCAAAGGAAAATATTGTTTTTCTCTTTCAAGAGAAATTTTGTTACGCAAGAAAAGGTTGCTCAATTCTCAGGTTATGTCTTAGAGCATTCTTCTTACCATCATGGTGAGCAGAGTCTTGCTAGCACAATTATTGGAATGGCACAAGATTTTGTTGGAAGTAAAAACATTAACCTCCTTGCTCCACTTGGGAAATTTTGTACCAGAGCCCAGGGTGAAAAAGATCATGCAAGCGCTTGATATGTTGGCATACTATTATATGATTTCTATTTTTATTTTTCTCATTATGTCGAATGCTAATATGTTTCTACTATTATGTTGAATGCTACTATTATTAAACTGAACTCTATCCTATAAACTGTGATGCCCAAAGAATAACATGTTGGACTTATTTTCGATATGATTTGTACTAGATATGATATACATAGCCACATGATTGGTTGGATTTAGCACATTATACTGGCCTTGGAAGTGGCTTTGTAACCAGTGACTATAATATATTTATATAGACCCATATTCCCACTAAAGTGACTACCATGAAGAGCATTCCTTCAAAATTAGTGGACTTCTACATTCATTATGGTTAAGGAACAACCCGAGATTTAGTTTCTTGTATAGGGAATTCCTGTAAGGTGGAAGGAATAATGCATCCCATAGCTCAAACTCTAATTGATAGGCATTCCTGGTGTGTGTCCATACTTAATGGATTTATATTACTAAAATATGGGTATGCATGGCTAAGTGGTACATGCCTTAAAAATATCTCTTGGTCCTTAATAAACTAAATGTAAGATCCATATCTAACCCCTCACTACAAAGACAAAGATATACACATATACTAGTGTGGTTATTCACATATCTAAAATGTAGTTGACATGTTCCTTAGCAATGTTTATATAATTTTGAGTGAAATAATGTGCGAATTACATATACAACTAGATTTAGGTCTCGAATAAATTTCATTTCATTTGTCATAGTGTACATGTGTCATCCTGAAATAGAGGATTTCTATGTAAAGTTGAGAGCATTGTCTTCACTAAGGGTAGTGGTAGGATACACGCCATGTAAAAACTTGTTCCTGCATGAAGAACATGCTCTTGGCCACCACATTGAAACATTGGAAATTTCTTTTGGATGTGTCTCTAAGCATCCAGAATCATCCTCCTTTGATGAATGACATAACACTAACAATTTTATCTCTAACATGGTAATCATGAGATTTTAGCCAGGTACAATGGCCATTTTCAACAGTTAAGGAATTTTGTTTTGTGGTGATTTTTGGTGAACTATCATATAAACAAGATAGGGGTTTTAATAACCTGTTGTTGTCTAGAAGGTAGGTGAAAAGGATCTATTTCAATTCTTGGATATGAGAAAGAAGTTAATCAACACGGAAAATTTGTTAAGTATTGGAGTTCCTAGTATTTTTACTTTCTCGACTTAAGTATTGATATATTGATTGATGTTTAGTGACTTATTTAATACTTAAATCAACACAGAGATTTATCACCCTTTCATGATTATATCTCATCTAAATTTCACCAACATTTTCAACTGATCACATCTGAAAACCCAAGTATTTCTTAAAAGCTTCTCTAATCCGTTAATATCCATCAAAGCTTTCATATGCAAGACAAACATAGAGAAAAGGATCAGGTTTTGATCCAAATCGTGACCATGTGCAACAAATGGTAACAAAAAATCAATGGTACAAATTTCAAATAAATCCTTAATAGCACCACAACATTCTAACTCCAGACAATGATAGGGGACCTCCCTAAGATTCACTTGGTTTTCTAAGCTCACTACTGCTTGTAGAAGTAATCAACTAACTATCCACATAGAAAGACATGAGGTACATACACCAGTACCTCAGATTTGTTAATGGAATAACTACCATTAAAGGTGGTTCTCGCATTGATTTAGTAGTAAACCAGATAACAACCCATGTGATGAACATTGTACATAAGAAGAACAAGACAGGTGTGGTGAAAGAACACACGATAAAGAATGATTTATGGATATTTGTCAATTCTTTGATTGACAATCCTGCATTTGAATCCCAAACCAAGGAGACACTGACAACTCGTCATAACATCTTTGGTTCAAAGTGTGAAATCTCTCAAGAGTTTTTGAAGAAAGTTGATAAATGTGGAGTTGTTGAGAACATATTATCATGGGTAGACTTAAACTTCATACACTCTTTTTGGACATCTCTACTCAAGATTCCTTCATCTATTGTTGAATTCATCACTCCTATTTTCAAGGCAACCCATAAAAATGGACGGGTATTCTCTTTGTATACCATGCCTGAGTATGAATCATGGAGAGAATATTGTTGGGAAAAATACTGAGAGGGGGGGGGGGGGGGGGTGAATCAGTATTTAGTGCAGACTGAAAACTTTTTGAATTTTTCTTTCTCTACAACCCATACGCTACTTTACTGAATAAAACTCGCGTATACACGTGGATAACCTTAAGACAACTCGCGTATGTCAAGAGATCTAATTATTGCATTTAATTCTTAACTTGGATCACTGTATCATTCATTTATTAGATGTATAGTAAGCAGTAACCAGATGCAGTAAGAACAAAATAAATCATCACAGATAAGCAACACACATGAACACCAGGATTTAAGGTGGAAACCCAATTTGGGAGAAAAACACCGCAGACATCGTCTCAGTCTTCAATATTTATTATGTAAAGAAAACTTCTTACAACCATGTACTGGCGTAGACTCATACCAGCACGCAGGCACCCACCTGCAGAAGGCCACAACCTTCTCTCGTTTACCAGCCTCTCCTGGAAGGGAGCTACAACCCCCTGCTCTCATTTACCAACCTCTCCTGGAAGGGAGCTACTACCCCCTGTTCTCGTTTACCAGCTACTACTGGAAGGGAGCCACTACCCCCTCACTTAAGGCTTTGAACCTCAGCACCACTGCAGACCACGTTTCATCAATTTTCATACTGGATCAAACAGCTTCAACACAACCCATCACTTTTCAACAAACATACTTTGCCCAATGCTTCAAACAGAACAGTGAAACCACTATAACCAGAATATCAGAGATTACCCAGACTTCAGAATAGATATGCAGAAAGAAATTCAACCATGAGCAACCATTAGTTAAAATACCATACGCGCTTTTATTTAATCAGACCTGCATATATACGCGCTTTTCATGAAACGAACCTGCGTATACCTCTGTGTATTTTCAAAATACCCTAGCTTCCCATACACGCTTTTATTAGATCAGATCCGTGTATACACACGCTTTTTCCACAACAAACTTGCGTATAGATCTGTAAATGAAAGCTTTGCAGAATAGACCAGATCTATAAACTTACCCATATTTCTTCATTTCCTTCAGCAGATTTTGCGCCAGATCTTAACCAGTTCTTCTTCTGTAGATCATCTTAGAGATCCATCATCATTAGATCTAAGGATCTTGAACACTCCATGGGTTCATCATAGATTCAGATTTATCGATCAAGAACAAAGTTCAATCATGCAGATATACTTCAAAGTGAAGTATTCATTCAATGCCCAGACACATGCACACACTTGCATAATGATCTTCTTCTCCTTAAATAGATTTAGCTTTTACCAATACCATGAGCCAAAACCACACAACTTCCAATGGTATTCTTGGATGGGGTCAAATAAATAATCCAACGCTCAATACTATGGTCCAAAACCATGGTAATGCCCCTTGGTATTCTAATTTTGGAGCGCAAAAGACCATACGCGACTTGGCACGTACTTTTCTGCGTACATACGCGACTTCTACTTAAAAAACCTGCGTATGCCTTGTGACATACCTTGTTCAACATTATTCTGGCACTTTCTGAATTCCTTTCATCTACTACTTCTGAACTGATCTGTAGATACATCAGATTTACATCATTTCCATCAAGAACAACTTCATCAAGTAGGTTGCCATCATCAAGTCAGTTTCCATCAAGAGCAACACATTGAATCATATGGCCAATACTCTAATTTCATCAAGTAGGTTGCCATCAAGGACAACACATTGCCAACAATCTCCCCCTTTGGACTTGATGGCAACCATGATGGTGTTTGATCACCACAACAGATAGATACCATGATACGCTCCCCCTAGTCTTTGATCACCACAATAGATAGATACCATGATACGCTCCCCATATTCAAACACCATGTTACTCTCCCCCTTTTTCATCAAGGGCAAAGGGCAGATAAAAAACCAGAACAAGATTTTTCTTCTCATGTAGAAAGAAGAGCTCTGTAGATCTGATGTGCACTGAAGTTACCAAGCTCCCCCTGAGTTCATGCTGAGTCTTCAAACATATTTTTCAATGAAGTACATGACTCTATAACCAAGTACTCATACTTACATCAAAGATCCAAC
Organism: Pinus albicaulis; assembly: GCA_034641835.2. NCBI lineage: Eukaryota > Viridiplantae > Streptophyta > Pinopsida > Pinales > Pinaceae > Pinus > Pinus albicaulis. The sequence goes on along the minus strand of JAXQQM020075964.1, from coordinate 96,426 downwards.
CAAGTGGATTTACATATGTGACTCAAGTACCCAACCAAGTGGGTTTACAAATTTGACTCAAGTACCCAACCAAGTGAGTTTACACATTTGAACAAGCCCTTACATGACTGAATATTACAATTTTACATCATAGGTCTCAACATGACCTTTTCATCAAATTACAAATATGACCTTTTACAACAAATACCAAAAGGACCTCAAGAAAGAGATCATATTTCAGAATCATCATAGTGCCAACAACGCATAACATTCAGCAAGGCTAATGCTCCCCTTGAAGCTGTGCGTCCAATGCATCCTTTCCATACGAACAAAACTCCTCCTTAGCTTGTGCAACCTGAACACTTTCAACAGCCAATCATCAAGGCATCTTCACCCAATATCAGAGAATGAAACAGAAATATGAGAGCTGAAACATCATCAGAGATACCAAATAGCATTGCAGTTGTGCTGAAGAATGCTAACCCCAAGTAAAATTTGTCAGCAATCAACCATACGCAGTTTTCTTTATATGAACTCGCGTATATACGCGACTGTCATTCAGGAAACCCGCGTATCCAATTTAATCTTCTGAATTTAAGCAGATCGGATCTTCTGCATGGCAGAGACTACTCCCAGCTTCTGTCTGAGATATTCGAATGCTTCCATGGGCAGAGGTTTGGTAAATATATCAGCCACTTGTTCTTTGGAAGGAACATACTCCAGCTTCACCTTTTGTTCAAGCACTTGTTCACGTAAGAAGTGATACTTGATGGGAATGTGCTTGGTCTTTGAATGCATAACAGGATTCTTTGAAATATTGATGGCACTTGTATTATCACACATAATGGAGATAGGAGGTGAGCACTTGATTTGAAAGTCTTGTAAGGTTTGCATCATCCAAAGAAGTTGCGTGCAACATGATGCGGCAGCCACATATTCTGATTCTGCTGTAGAGAAGGCAATAGAGTTTTGCTTCTTGATCCAAAGAAGTTGAGTGCAACATGATGCGGAAGCTACATATTCTGCTTCTGCTGTAGATAAGGCAATAAGTTCTGCTTCTTGCTGAACCAAGAGACTAACCGGGGCCCCATATAGAATGCACCACCACTAGTACTTTTCCGATCATCAACACTTCTAGCCCAATCTGCATCAGTGTAAGCATGAAGAGTAAGATCAACATTCTTTGGATACCATAGTCCAAAGTCTTGAGTTCCTTGTAGATATTTGAATATTCTTTTGACAGCCTGAAGTTGAGACTCTTTTGGATTAGCTTGGAATCATCCAACAATCCCAACTGCATGCATAATGTCCGGTCTAGTCCCAGTGAGATAAAGTAGGCTTCCTATCATAGATCTATATTCTGGTTGATTCACGGTGGGAGAATCATCATGAGAACTGAGATTACATCTGGTTATCATCGGTGTACTTATATGTTTGCACTCTTCCATGCCATACTTCTTCATAATTTTCTTAAGGTATTTTGCTTGTGATAATAATATACCATCTGTATTTTGATGCACTTGCAAGCCAAGAAAGAATGTTAGTTCCCCAAGTAAAGACATTTCAAATTCTTGCTGCATGACAGAAGCAAATTTCTGACTCAGATTCTTCATTACTTCCAAAAATGATATCATCAACGTATACCACCACAATCAATAGTTTATCATTTTCAATTTTGTGTATAAATTTCTATCAGCAGACCCCTTTGAAAATCCTTGTTGATGAAGATATTTGTCAAGACAATAATACCATGCCCTTGGAGCTTGTTTGAGACCATATAGAGCCTTTTTAAGTCTATAAACAAGATTTTTATCATTTCCCAAAATGAATCCTTCTAGTTGTTCTATATAAACTTCTTCTTCTAGATCACCATTGAGAAATGCAGATTTAACATCCACTTGATAAACTTTGATTTGTTGAAAACTTGAAAAAGCAAGAAACATTCTTATGGCTTTAAGTCTAGCTACAGGAGCAAAAGTTTCTTCAAAGTCTATAGCTTCTTGTTGAGTATACCCCTTGCAAACAAGTCTAGCTTTGTTTCTTACAACATCCCCATTCTCATTTAACTTGTTTTTGAATATCCATTTAGTTCCAATGACATTTTTGTTATGAGGTCGTGGTACTAATTCCCAAGTGTGATTCTTTTCAATTTGATCAAGCTCTTCATTCATGGCTTGAACCCAACATTCATCTTTGCTAGGTTGATTGACATTGTGTGGCTCAATAGTGGATAGAAATTCCAGATAGCTAGAAGATCCCACAAGAGTCCTTCTTATTTGTACACCTGATCCCTTATCTCCCAAAATTTGAGATTCTGGATGATTCTTTTGAACATATCTGGATGGAGCTTTTTCAGATAAATCATCTTCAGGTTCTTCATTGGGTTCACTGTCTATATCATTTCTATTAGATGTAGAAGGACATAAGTCATCATCATCTTCATTTGAAGTTTGTTTTTCTTCTTTTGGGGCTGCAGGAGACTCATCAATAACAACATCAATACATTCAACAATCTTCCGAAGTCTTTTATTGTAACATTTATATGCTCTACTCCTAGAGGAGTACCCAAGAAGTATTCCTTCATCTTCTCTAGGTTCAAACTTGCCAAGTTTTTCATCATTATTTTTGATAAAGCATTTTCTTCCAAAAATTCTAAAATGCTTCACAGTGGGAGGATTACCATACCAGAGTTCATATGGCGTTTTATCACTATTTACACGAACATGTGCCTTGTTAAGAATGATTACCGCCGTATGTGTTGCTTCACCCAAAAAGGTGTCAGGTGTTCTGGAATCATCAAGCATAGCTCTAGCCATTTGTTGAATTGTTCTATTCATTATTTCTGCTACGCCATTTTGTTGCGGAGTGCCAGCTACAGAAAATTGTCTTTTTATGCCATGTTGTTCACAAAATTCAAGGAATTCATTTGATGTATATTCTCCTCCTCGATCAGATCTAAGACACTTGATTTTTAGATTTAATTCATTTTCAACCATTGCTTTGAAGATCTGAAATTTCTCAAATGCTTCATCTTTGTGTTTAATCAACCCAATCCAACACATTCTAGAGAAATCATCAATAAATAAGATATAGTATTCTTCACCACGTGGTGAATTTTTCCTCATAGGTCCACATATGTTAGTATGAATAAGTTCAAGAGGCTTACTTGAAGATCCTTCCTTGGCATTAAATTGCACTCTGGTTTGCTTACCGAATTGACAGGATTTGCATATGATACTTTCAGGTAGAGTAATATTTGGAAGACCACGAACAACATTGAGTCCGCTTGATTTGTTGATTTGAGAGAAGATTAGATGCCCCAACTTTCTATGCCATAGCCAGTTTTCTGAAGATTTACTCAGGTAACATTGTTCTTTGCAGTTCTTTAATACATATAGGTTGCTTGGAGTTCTTTTTCCTTTTATAATTGTTTTACCTGTATCAAGATCACGAACCACACATTCTTTTGAACTAAAGACAACTTCAGTTCCTTGATCACACATTTGACTTAAACTTAACAGGTTATGCCTTAATCCATCCACATACATGACATCGTTAGCCTTCACCTTTTCTTTTAGAAACACAGACCCTTTTCCTATAATTACAGCAGGAGTATCATTTCCAAAAGTAACTTTCTTTTCCTTTTCAAGAGCACTATATGCATGAAGTTTGTTTTTGTCACCTATCATGTGTCTTGAGCATCCGCTATCAATGTACCATTGATTTTCTTCTCCTTCTGCAAATAACGCTATGCCACAATTTTCAACCTGTAATTCCTTCTTTTTCCATAATTTGGAGTTTGAAGGAAGATGCTCTTTTGGCTGAACTTTGCTCTTGCATTCAGATTCTTCATGGCCAAAGTTATTGCAATAAGCACATTCAACTTCATTTAGGAGAGGAGAGAAGTTGTTATAGGTATTATTCCTTGTTTCAATATCAATCCTTTTCTTTCTTTCTTCTCTTGTCATGATGGTTTTATATGCAATACATTGAGCAACTTTATGGCCAAAATTGTGACATGAGAAACATTGTCCATTGAAGAAGAAATTTCTGCGATCATGAAATCTTCTACTTGAATTTACCTGTTGATTGGTGTTTCTTTGAAAGAAACTCCTGTTAGTATTCTTTGAATTGAGATGATCATGCTTTACCTGTAAATATTCTTTATTCCCTTGATGAGTGGCAGAATGTTGTAGACCAGCTGTAACTACTTTTAGATAATTTGGTGCTGAAGCCTGAGAAGATTCTCTGGTATAGCCAAGACCTGTCTTTATAAGAGGAAAACATTGTACCTTGATAATTTCATCTAAGGTTTCAGATCCTTTAGCAAATCTAAGATTCAGAGTCTTTACTTTCTCAAAATATTTTTTAGACTTACCACTTCACATTCTAATTTCTCGATGTGTTTCTTTGCTTCTTCAAACTGCTTTTCCATAGTTTCTATGGTTATTTTACTTTCTTCTAAGAGTATTTTAATTTCTTCTAAGTGTATTTTGAGTTGATTGTTCTCTTCAAGAAAATCATTGTCCTCTAGAGCATCCATAAAAGTATCATTTTCTTCTCTAGATTCAAATGCCACGAGAAGTCTAAAATCTTGTCCATATTCTTCTTCACTATCAGATAACTCATCACTGTCTTCATGAGTATAGTAACTTTTTCTAGTATCAAACCGATTCTTATTCCTTCTTGCTACTTCCTTTCCTTTTGCAGATGTTTCTTTATGAGGACACTTAGCAGCATAATGACCAACTCTTCCACACTCAAAACATTTGAAAGGAAGGTTACCTCTGAACCGTCTTGTGCCAAGTTGGAGTTTCTTTACAAAATTTGCCTCATCTTCTTCTGAGATATATCCTGATCCTTCTGCTTCTTATACTTCTTTCCCTTTTGTAGAAGCTCTGAAGACAACCTCTTTGACTTCGAATGATCCTCCTCTTCTCATTTCATATGTGGTTAGTATGCCATGAAGTTGTACCACAGTGAGATTTTGAAGGTCCTATTTTTCTTCAAGAGCAGAAACTTTTGACTCAAATTTTGCTCTTAGTGATCTTAAATTTTTTTGAACCAAAGTAGATTCGGCTATTGTTTCTCCTAGATTTCTCATACGATTTACATCATCATCAATACGTAAGAAGAAACCGGCAATATTCTCATCACAATGCATTCTTAAATTTTCATATTCAATTCTGAGAGTTTGAAGTTTTGCACTTTTTACGTTTGCATCTCCTTCATAACTTAGAATTATTTTGTCCCATATCTCCTTTGTTGTTTTCAGCTGCATAACTTTGACAAATTCATAATTAGTTAGACTTCCTCTTAGAGCATTGAATGCCTTTGCATTTTTTTCATAATTCTTCTTTTCAGTCGGATCTGTTGGTACTGCAGATGGATATTGATATCCTCGTTCAACAATGGCCCATACATCTGCTCCCATAGACTGAAGATAGGATCTCATCCTTATTTTCCAAAGATTAAATTGCTTCCATTAAAGAGCGGGGGCTTGATAGATGCTATTCCATCTTGATTGCTCATCTTGCTTGATCTTCCTTCTAGTGGCTAAGCTTTTTCAGAAGGACCTGTTCTGATACCAATTGTTGGGAAAAATATTGAGAGGGGGGGGTGAATCAGTATTTAGGACTTACTCAGATCTTTTCACTTTTTCTTACTTCAAAAACCATACGCGCCTTTCCTGAATCCAACTCACGTATACACGTGGATATCCTTAATAAAACATGCGTATGTCCAGAAATATTATTATGCAGATAATTCTTCACTTATATCATTCCATCATTCATTCATTAGATGTTCAATAAATAGTAAACATATGCAGTAAGAATAGAATAAACCATCACACATAAGCATCACACATGAACACCAGGATTTAAGGTGGAAACCCAAGTCGGGAGAAAACCACCGTTGCTGTCGTCTCAGTCTTCAATATTTATTATATAAATAAAACATGTTACAACAATGTACTGGCGCAGACTCATACCAGCACGCAGGCACCTACCTGCGGAAGGCTACAACCTTCTCTCGTTTACCAGCCTCTCCTGGAAGGGAGATACAACCCCCTACTCTCGTTTACCAGCCTTTCCTAGAAGGGAGCTACTACCCCCTGCTCTCGTTTACCAGCTACCACTGGAAGGGAGCTACAACCCCCTTACTGAAGGCTTTGACCCTCAACACCACTGCAGACCATGTTTCATCAATTTTCAAACTGGATCATATAGCTTCAACACAACCCTTCACTTATCAACAAACATACTTTGATCATTGCTTCCAACAGAACCGTGAAACCACTATAACCAGAATATCAGAGATAACCTAGACTTCATAGTAGATATGCAGAAACACATTCAACCTTGAGCAACCATTAGATCAAATACCATACGCACTTTTATTTAAACAGACCCGCGTATATACGCGCTTTTCATGAAGCTAACCTGCGTATACATCTGTGCATTTTTTAGAATAACCCTAACTTCCCATACGTGCCTTTGTTTAAACAGATACGCGTATACACGCGAGATCTATAAAAGTTAATCTTTGCAGAACAAACCAGATCTATGAACTTACCCTGATTTCTTCAATTTCTTCAACAGATTTGCGCCAGGTCTTCAATACTTCTTTTCAGATCTTCCTAGAGATTCATCATTTCCAGATCTAGAGATTTTGAACCTTCATCATATTCATAGGTGCATCATGGATTCAGATCTATCAATTAAGAACAGAGTTCAGCCATACAGATAAACTTCAGAGTGAAGTATTCATTTAAAGCCTAGACACTTGCACCCCCTTTGCACAATGATTTTCTTCTCCTTATATAGATTTTGCCTTTGTCAATACCATGAGACAAAACCACACCACTTCCGATGGTATTCTTGGACGGGATCAAATAGACAATCCAGCGCTCAATACAATGGGTCAATACCATGGTAAAGCCCCCTGGTTTTACAAAATTAGAGCGCAATTGGGCATACGCGACTTGGAACGATCTTTTCCGCGTACATACGCTACTTCGCCTAAACAAACTCGCGTATGATTTGTGTCACACACTTTTCATCATTGTTCTGGCCCTTACTGATATTTCTATCTCTGGTACTTCTGAGCTACTTGTAGAACATCAGATTTACATCATTAATAAACTCATCAAGCATCAAGAACAACTTCATTAAGTAGGTTGCCATCATCTTCATCAAGTGGGTTGCCATCAAGGACAAAAATCTACATCATATTGCTAACAACTTTCATCAATTTCCTTGTTTATAGCAGAATTTACTATTTTTAGTAGTTTTTCAGGTCCTAAAATTTTAAAGAATTTTTTACTCCCTAAATGGTGTTTTTTTGAGGTCCACAATGGGCTCATTTCCATAGGCAAGGTCCTCGGAAAATCATGTAGTACTTGGAGAGATATTTCCGACAATATATCATATGTGCCAAATGGAGATAATATGACTAGGTTACAACCCTTCTAAGTTGGCTGCAAAACTAACCCCAACGGGGCCCACAAATGCTTGGTGTTCCATCTCTTAGGGTTATGGTTTTGGTTGTTTATGGTTTTCCCATGTTGTTAAATAATAAAAATTCCATTGAGCCTCATTGTAACACTATCAAGACGCATGTAGCAACCACATATCTTGTAAGAGATAAGCTACCATCACCCGAGCTAGTTTATTTCCATTATGTCTGTAAGATTATTTCATTTATTTGGTATTAATGAAATGAATTAAATTCTCTGATGCATCTCTGCGTTTATGATTATTTCTGTATTTTATTATGTTCTCGACTGGACCCACTTGGAATTATTTCCAAGACACCATCAACGAACAATAATACCATGTGGGAATATATGAGGAAAAGTACATATAATGGACTACGCTACAGCAGCAAAGGGATCAAGATGTGTGTGAGTTGGTGAATCTATTCCATACCTGATGCACAAATTTGGGTATCAAATATTCAGAGAAACATTTGGTGCTTAAGTACCACATTTTTCTGCATAGATACATCCAAGAGGAAATGGATTTCCTCAAAATCTCCTCGCTTGGTGCTGCACACTGGTATGTGTTGGACAGGGTACCCCTATGTCTAAAGTTTTAGTAAAGAATATTTATTTTGAGGAGTGGAGTGCACTACGCATAGATTTTTAAGAGTAAAAGGGCTTTGGGGCAGGTGAACGACCATTATTTTGTAAAGAAATGGGATAATTTTGTATACGTTGAGCTCCACCCATGGTTTTCGCACCATGGTATTTTAAAAAGAAAGACTATATAGGGAGTCTAGGGACATCTCTTGGATATCAATTTTAATGATAGAATGCATATGGATGTCATGTTAGATCTGAATTAAGTTTGTATTCTGTTGGTTTTTGGAAAAGAGAAGGCTCCTACAGCTATGTGTGTGGAGACCTTAGGAAGTCTACGACTGAGTGCACAAACCCCTGTAGTTGTGTGCGCGGGGCAAGAAGTGATGTAGTGAGAAGATATGAGCTAATAAAAGAAGACTTTGAAGACATATCTGAGTATTTTAATTGTATGATTGCATTTTGTATGTTTTGTGATTATCTGTGCAATATTTGGTTTTTTTATCATCTATAATTACATCGCGAAGACTTAGACTTGGATCGAGTTTATTATGATGATTAATGCATGTTAAATTAGAAAAGCGTAGTCTCCAAGGTAGTTAAGTATATTTTTTGAAAAATGTCTATATATTCGTAATATTGGTTGTAAGAAGCTCTGAATAAGTCTACAGTAAGGATAAGCCCTAAAGCCACACTCCATAGTCCCCCTGGATGCATAAACCTGGTTCTAGCATCCCCTAATATTTCCTCTGGTGGGACTTCGATTTGTGCAAAAAATCATTGCTGAAATGGCCAATAATAGAGGGTTTTGTTGGTTTGTGAAGCCATCTATGAACCTAGGCCTAGGAACCCATCAAGCCAACAACTGGTTTTGTTTCCAGGACTAGGATCTGATGACCAAGGTATATGTGGATGCGGCATCCAACCACAAAATAAATTCAAGATTGGGTCTCTCTGAAAGAGAGAGAATTTGTTGTACAATAAAACATAAATCCATGCCTGTCAACTGAGAAGTGGTTATAGACGTATATTTTTACAGATCAGCACAAGATATTTTTCTCATCGTTCGCTAACAAGCTGCACGAGTGGCTATCAAGACTAGCTAAGAATAAGACCTTTTTTAAGCATGATGAGCCTACTGCGAACTTCTTGATTTGCAGATTCAAGATGAGGCAGTGTAGGATGAAAAGATTGAGAAGCTCGCGATGGTGGTCAAGGACACTAAAAAAGAAGTGGATAAGGTATCAAGGACATTAAAGACACTAAAGATCAAGAAGAAGAATAACACTAAAGAAGAAGAAGAACACACAATTATCTTTCTGATCCATTTTTTGTCCATTATGTGTGTGTTTAACATGGTATCAGAGCCACAATGTGTGGCCTTCCCTGAATATTAAATTTGTTCTCTTATTTGGCTCCCAGTGAATATTGTTTTGTTGCACTCTCTGACAATAAGTTTTTCCTCAAAAACTATTCTTTGCCATTACGTACCTATTTTGCATGTTACAAATTAATTTTTTCTACCCAAAAGGTTTTTCATCCTCTCATGCCAGTCTTTCCTTTCTCCTAATTAAAACTGTCACCTTATAGAGCGTTTTACTAACTCTGCAAAGGGAATATCCTCTGACTCTAAGAAATGCATTTTACTTGATTATTTTACAATTGCAGAGAAAAATGTTGTCAATCTATATGGGCATTGAATCTTCACCAGCGTAAGACGTGAGATGCATTGAACCTTTTGCGGGAGTTATTATGTGCATTCATTTACGAATATATGACCATGAAACCATGGCTCCTGGCACTATTGTTGAACAAGATCTTTGCATTCAAAGACTGGGTTGTGCCTAAGCCAACAACATCAACACCTCCAAATTGAATGTTGGTGTCTCCTCCCACTGCATGCTTCCTCTAAACACCGTGACTTCCTGACAGTCTCTCCAAACCTGCTTCTACCTCCCTCCCACCTATGCGCGCTCAGCCCCTTCAACTCCAACAACGCTCCTCCATTAGCTCTGCTCCCTTTGCTCCCTCAACTCACTCTCCCTCCTCTCCTTGTGCGCTCCCTCTCCCTCACAGCTGCTTGTCGTGGCCTCATACTGACTCACCTCCTCCCCTAGGCACCCCCACTCTCTCCTCTGCCCTCGCTCCACTGCTCCCTCCTCCCCCTTCCCTCCGTTGTGACTATTTCTCCATCACAACAACATTCCCAACTTTTTCAGCTATCATAGCCTATTCAGCGTTGACAATGTACATGATAACACCCCTTCTAAGCATTTGAGCCAAGCCAAACTTGAATGCATATGAATATTTATTTGATTCGGTTATTTCTACACCATTACGATAGACAGTAACAACTACGTTACTTGTCATTTCAAATCCAAATAAAGAACCTTCTAGATTTCATAGAAGGCTCTAGTTAAAAGAATGAATCTTCAATATCTACGAATGAAAAGGTTGTAGAACCATAATAGATAGAGAGGGTTGGGAGAGGAGGAGTCACAAAACCTCGATTTCGCTTTCTGTTGGCTTGTGCGTAAGTGGGAGAGGGTCGAGCACAGGTGTAGAGAGAGGGAAAGAGCTAGTCCAAGTCCTTCAGACTGTGCACGTCGGACCTGTCAAAGTCGAGAATTGTCATATTTTCCTGCAGGAAAATCCTCTAGAGGTTGAGTTGATTCGATCTAAGGACTTATTGGGTGGATCTACAAGGTAAAGGAAGTTTATGATGGGAGCATCGAGAAGTATAAGGCAAGATTTGTTGCCCGAGGATTCTCACAGATCAAGGGGATTGATTATGAAGAAACCTTTGCACCTGTCACATGGTATTCTTCCATAAGGACCATCTTTTCTCTCTCAACGCAGATGGGTTGGCACATTCATCAAATGGATGTGAAGATTGTGTTCCTTAATGGGATCATTGAGGAAGAAGTGTACATTGAGCATCCTGAAGGATTTGAGATCTTTAGCAGCGAGTCGCATCTGTGCAGACTCACAATAGCGTTGTATGGGCTAAAGCAAGCACCTCGTGCTTAGTACACACGGATCGACAACTGTTTCACTGGACTTCGATTCACGAAGAGTGAGGCGGATGCAAACCTATACCAAATTATGGTGGAGGGTAAAATTTTAATCATTGTTATTTATGTTGATGATTTAATACTAACGGGTGATGAGAAGTTAATGCACTCATGCCAGGAAGATCTTGTAAAGGAGTTTGAGATGAAGGATTTGGGCCTCCTTCATTATTTCCTTGGATTGGAAATATGGCAGCGAGAAGGTGAACTGTTTGTGTCTCAAGGCAAGTATGCTTGGGAGATACTTGGTAAGTTTCACATGGAGGAATACAAGCCCATGGATACTCCTTTTCCAGGAAATTGAAGGAAATAGGATGCTACATCGACAGAGGTAGTGGATGCTACTGTCTATCGACAATTAGTGGGTTCGTTCATGTATTTAGTTAATAAAAGACCGGACATATGCTATGCGGTGAACCAACTTATTCAAGCGATGGTTAAGCCTACCAAGCTATTTTGGAAGGTAGGCAAGCATGTCCTGAGATATCTCACGGGCACATCTGAGTATGGTTTATGGTACAGACAGACGGATGAGGTGAAGTTGCATGGCTACATGGATGCAGATTGGGTAGGAAGCCCAACGGACAGAAAGAGCACATCAGGAGGGGCTTTCAGTATCAGATCTACAACAGTTTCCTGGTACAATAGGAAACAAAGATCCGTGGCACTCAGTTCAGCGGAAGCAGAATACATTGCAGCAAGTCAAGCTGCATGTGAGGCTATCTGGATGAGGAACATCCTGGTCAGTTTGTTCAGTTCTCATTTAGATCCTCAGTGATACTTTGTGATAATCAGAGTTGCAGTAAACTCTTGATTAATCCTGTGTTTCATGATAGATCTAACCACATATATATCCGGTATCATCATATCAGAGATTGTGTGAAACAGAATATCATGTTGCTTCAGTACATTCCTATTGAAGATCAAGATGCAAATATTCTAACGAAGGTGCTCAGAGGAGAAAATTTGAATACCATAGAGGCAAGATCGAGGTGAAGGATAATCCCTATCTTGTTGAGAGGGAGTGTTGAGATTCAAAAAAATGATGAGCTTAGTGAAAATTAAGCACCTTCATTAAGTGGGGCCCGTAGGCTATTTTTAGGTGTATGTCTATTTTTAGACATGGTGCCATATTCTATAAGTTGTAGGATGCTATTTGTAGATGGTTGGTCAAATGTGAAAAATAGATGAGATTCTATTTTTAGAATATTGGGCGAAGTCTATTTATAGATTGTCAATCTAAAAATAGATGCATGTCGATTATTATTAGCCCTTAATAATAATCTGACAATAAATATCAACTTATTCTCTTGGAGCACTTTATTTCAGTGAACAGATTTGCAAAATTAGTGGGCTGAAGGAATTACGCAATTCCTAGGGTGGTTGGTGACTCATGCATGGAGGACTCAATTAGAACTGATGTGGCAAAGTTGTGACAGAGTTGGAAGAGTAGTTATGGGAGTTGTTATTCGGTTTAACTCAGTTAAGTGAGTTAAACTTAGTTGTGCTAGTTTTATCTACTTCTAGCTGAAGATACACTAATGAGAGTTGAGTGAATTAATTATTTGGTTAATTCATAACTAGAGACTCACTTGCAACTGAAAAAATACAATAGTTAACTACTTGCATGTCAGTTCTAGTGGAGACCCAGTGGGGAGATAGGTGAAAGGGTGAGATGGACTATATGTTGTGACTATAGTGATGCATTCAATGCATCTGACACACATTGGAGATGCCAATGAGGATTGCGTAGTCAAGGCAAGTCCAATTCGAATTCATTCAGGGATCTTCTTCAATAGGGATTGTGCAGTGGAGGCAAGCTGTCAGGAGGCAAGAAATTGGTGCATAGATATCCAAATTTCTGCATGATCGTGTGTAATGATTGTTGATTGTACGAAGAGCTTGATGTACTAAGCTTTGTATGATATTATTACATGATCCATTGATATACATAATATATGATAGTTGGGGTTTTTAACTTTAAGCTTTCCTGTTAAACAAATGTGTTTATGTGCGATTGATTTGCTTCATATGTGTTTTACAATTGGTGATTTAATTTCCACAAATTATTAAGTGGAAGGATTATGTATTTAACATAATATTAATTTGTTATATCAAGGGAATCATATAATACTATCAGTATTAATAAATTTCTACAAGAATCGTCTGCCACCAAAGGGGAAATGTCGTTTGCCACCAAAGGAGAAGTGTGTGCATTCACCATCTAGAAATATTTTGCATATAGTGAATGAAAGGCATTAGGAGGTCATATCTCAGAATTCCTAATCAAGCATGTAGTGACTCAAAATCTAAAAGCATGTATACAGTGGAGGAAACATTAGGTAGTTAGAATTACAGAATTTCAAATCAAGAACATAGCGATTTAGAATTATGGAGACCATAAGGAGCTGTAGAGGACTTGAAGGGAAGTCACAATTATTCTATTGTAATCGTATTGGGTGGAAAACACATTTGTGAGGTCATAAAGGACATCCGAGAGTATATAATGGAGCAATGAAATAAAATAGTGAAATACTAATTGATTCCAGAGATAAGCCTTGTGAAGTTAATGATGTAGTGGGAAGGTACAACAAGTTAGTGCACTTTAATAAGGATCCATTGAATAAAACAATAGGAAAAACACAAGGGTTATCCCAACCAAAGGTGGAAGCTAGAAGGGAGAGGTTGATGTAGGCTTCCTTGATAGTGAGCCAGTTGAACACAAGGAAAATAAAGCGATAAATAATAGTGAGTATTTAATTTATATAATAGTCATAGAATTTAATAATTTTTATTATTGGTAACTGTTGAAATGTCCAAGGGATAATTTGGAATATATTTTTTTGTATTGTAAGAATTGTTATTATTGGGGTCAAAAAGCCTTAATGAATTGTTATGGAGGCGATACTGCTTATCTTTTACAACTGGTGTTTATGATTATTTTTTAGTTACTATTCTTTGAATGATCATTGTGAAAAGTGTAAAGGTTTCTGTAATGTTCCTTAGAAATTAATTTCTCAAGAGAGGAAGTATCCTATTGATTATCATAGGCTATATCTCTTGATAAAATGGAAAACCTAAAAATACCCAAATTTTGTGCAATTTTTTGGGCAGTTGGGAAAAGAAACCCAAAATTGGGGTTTGATGTGAAATTCACTCAATTAATTAATGAGAAAATTCCTTCAAGGAAATATATAAATTAAAGAGGGTTGAATTCATTTGTATCATCATTAGATTTGATATTTTATCTCGGTTTTCTCTAAGCTTGATGCTCTAAGGATGTTGAGACCCCATTTTCCTACTACTTTCGGTGGTTAAATTTTCCACCCTAGTTATTAAAACTTCTATTTTATCTTTTGTTTTGCTCTATTCTAATTAAGAAAATTATTTGTGTTATCCCATTTGTCAAAAAAAAATTCCAAGCTGTAGCAAGGTCTTTTGTGAGGTGACCAATCAACACCAATATTAGATTTTAAAGGTTTTGAAATGGGGTGGCATATTTGTTTTCTAATGTGACATGGTAGTTGGGAAACTATGCACTCAATTCCGACATTTTCACTCAAGTTACATCCTCAACACTAGACCTAATCATAATACACATTTACCCCATATAAGGTCATATTGTGCAGTGCCCAAGAAAATGACTTTTATTTAAATACAACAAACCAATATGATATGAATTAAGGTGTATCTAATTCACACCTAATGACCAGAGAGAGGCATCATCTTCCACCAAAGGAGAAGCGCATTAATTAACCATATAGAACTATTTTTCATATAGTGAATGCAATGTGATAGGAGGTCATATCTCAAAATTCTTAATCAAGCATGTAGCGAGTCAAAATCTAAAATCATGTATACAATGGAGGACAAATTAGGTAGTTAGAATTATAGAATTTTGAATCAAGCACGTATCAATTTGGAATTATGAAGACCATATGGAGTTATAGAGGACTTGAATGGAAGTCACAATTATCCTGTTGTAATCATATTGGGTGGAAAACACATTTTTGAGGTCACAAAGCACATCTGAGAGTATATCGTGGTGCAATGAAGTAAAATAATGAAATACTAATTGATTCTAGAGAGAAACCTTGGGAAGTTAGTAATGTAGTGGGAAGATACAACAAGTTAGAGCACTTTAATAAGGAACCATTGAATAAAAAAATAGGACAAACACAAGGGTTATTCCAACCACAGGTGGAATCCAAAAGGGAGAGGTTGATGTGGGCTTCCTTGATAGTGAGGGAGTTGAAAGCAAGGAAAATAAAGCGATAGATAGTAGTGAATTTTTAATTTATACCATATTCATAGAATTTAATAATGGTTATTAGTGGTAACTGTTAAAATGTCCAAGGGAGAAATTGGACTATATTTCTTAGTATTGGAAGAATTGATATGATTTGGGTAAAAAATCCTTAGTGAATTGTTCTGGTGTAGATATTGATTATCTTTTACAACTGGTGTTGGTGATTCTTCTTTAGTTACTATGATTTGAATGAACATTGTGCAAAGTATAAAGGATTCTATGATATCAATGCAATATATATTCCATGTTTTGAAACCCTAAAGACGGAAAATCCCCTTGGGATACTACATTACAACCCACAATTTTTGTAATATGTTGCTTGTAAAAAAATTTGTAAGTTTTCAAGTATTTGTTAAAATTTTTATTTGCACTTTAATATTTGTGTTCATACATATGGGTTATTGATTGTGTGATGTGAATTCAATTTCAAGTTTATCTAAGTGAAGAATTGTCAAAAGTAACAAAATATTGATTCACCCCCCTCTTAATATTTTGAAAAGCTACGTTGTGTTATTCGTTATGGTTTTAGTTATTTCTTCATATATTCATTCTTTGATTTCTATTGATGTTGATATGTTCTTAAGGCCTTAATATACTACTTCTCCAATGACGAGCTGTATCCAAAATCGTTGCATGTTAGGTCCCTATAATACTACTGTAGCCCCTATATTGTTTGAAAAATCAGTTTCTGATTCAAATAGAATAGAAAAGCATAAATATTATTATTTGGTTCCAAATTGACTCAAAAACAAAAATATGATACAAATGCAACACAATATATCAAATTTATGGGAACACGTGCAATAATTTTTCTTCTGACAAAGAGAAACCAAAAGTGAATTGTAAAAGATGATGAACGTTAAGATGGGTGATTTAGAAGAAAAAATAAAAAATTACATGGAAGGTATCAAGGAAGGTTTGGTAAAGTGGCTACAAGAAATTCTTCCTAGTGGTGATAAGGTATTCCATGAAACTCATGATGAAGACAAAAGGAATGTAAATCATGATTTTAGAGACTCCAAATTTGGTTTAAAGACACACCACATTCCAAAAATTTATGAGGAAGTTATGAGGTTATCTATTTCTAGTTGAAACCACTATGGTGTGCGCCCTCTCAGAGGAAATATGTAAAGTAATATAGCCATAAAAAAAGCATGGAAAATGTTAGATTCAAAATATCAAGCAAATCATTGGTCTGCAACATACAAAGGAATACGATAGTGTCAAATATATGAGATATGATCGTTTCATGATTATGAAAAATCATGATCATGATGGTCCCCACATTAAAGCATTGTTTATTGACTTGATACACTTATTCAAGCCATATCTACTTGACATACCTTCATTTCTCATTAAATTCATCACTCCTATTTCCAAGGCAACCCATAAGGATGGATGGAAAATATTCTATTACACCATGTCTGAGTATGAATCATCAAGATAATGTACAAAATATGCATTAGGCAGTCATATCTCATAATTCCTAATCAAGCATGTACTGGTTTAAAATCTAAAATCATGCATTCAGTGGAAGAAAAAATGTGTAGTTAGAATTACAAAATTTTGAATCAAACACATATCGATTTAGAATTATGAGACCATATGTAGCTATTGTGGATACTCTTATTTTGGAGTGCTTCTTTCTTTTCAACTGCTAAATTTCCTATCTTCATTTCATAAGAAAAGTGAATGTCATATCTGTCATCGATTATTTTTAACTTATCTTACATAACATTTCTTATTAGTTAAGAAGATTGTAGCCCATATTTTGAGAATTAGTTCTAGTGTATTTTTAAGCTCACACTATTCATTATAAGATTAGATGTTATAACTATAGAATTTTCTTGTTTTATATTTATATTACACTTATTACTGATACCTATGAAAAAATGTGGAATTATAGATTTTTGTTTAATGGCATGGTTAATTGCAACAAATTAAATGAGACATTACAATAGTATAATTAATTGTAATTATTTTACCACCAATTGATAACATTTCAATTTTACTTATCCTATTTTCTTCCCATACCCTATATATATATATATATATATATATATATATATATATATATATATATTAATATTAAATCTCATGTCCTTTAAATGAACAATCAAAATTCTTAAACACAATTCTTCAAGATTATAAAAAAATCATCAAAGCCACTACCATCGCAATCACAATGCATAATTGTGTTTGGTTGAACCACAGAAACAAAAAAAAATCAACAATAACTTAAAAATGTAATATGCCAATGCCTCTAAATTATTTATACATGTCCAATTACCCACACCCTGATTTTTTTGTCCGTGTAACCAGAAAAAAATGTACTTTTGTCTGCACTCCAACTCAAACTGGTACAATAGGGTATGTGGCCCTTCTTGGTGGGAATGAAATTAAGGTGACAAATTTGGTTGGAAGTGTGAACTCTCCCTAGAATTATTGAAGAAAGTGGAAAAATTTGGAGTGCTGAGAAAATATTGTCATGTGAAAACTTCAAAAAAGGAAGGATATCAAAAAAACTGATGAACAAAGAGACAAAGGTTCATTGGTATCATCAAGCACGATGATGCAAATGATGCAAGTGGAAATAATTTTTAGAATTGTACTCTAATTTTAATAGAGGGAGATTCAACTAGGGCCAAAACTATGGAAATTTGATCTATTGTTTGTTGAAACCACTATGGTGTGTGCACGGTGTGTTCCCTCTAAGAGGAAACATGTAAGGGAATTTAGCCATAAAAAATAATTAAAAATGTTTAGATTCAAAATATCAAGCAAATCCTTGGTCTACATCCCATAATGATGGAAGGAAAATGTTATTTTACACCATGTCTACGTATGAATCATCGAGAGAATCTACAAGTGGATCAACATCAATCTCGACAATGAAGTGCTATAATGGTCTTAGTACAAGTACTTCAAAAGAGCAAGGATTATTTCAAAAATTTGGTCAATTATAAAAAGGATTGGCTAAGAAAATTTGGGTTAGGAACATATTTGGAACAAATTAAGATGCTATCAAGTACAATGACTTTGTAATCAAGGCGTTAAGATTAATTTCCATGAAGGAATTTCAAATATCCATCCCATCCATGGTTGATGAATTGAAATCAGGGGAAACAAAAATATTGTTTTGTTCTTTCAAGAGAAATTTTGGTACACAAGAAAGGGTTTCTCAATTATTAGGTTATGTCTCATAGAATTATTCTTACCACCATGGTGAGCAGTGTCTTCTGAAAAAAATTATGGGAATGGCACAAGATTTCATTAGAAGTAGAAACGTTAACATTTTTTCTCCACAAGGACAATTTGGTACTTCACTCAATGATTCTAATGTTGGAGACTACTTATAGAGTCAATATTTTGTGATAGAGAAATACCTTGTAGATTTGGTGTTTCCGTGCATAGCCAAAATCTCAAGTGAAATGTGTAGTACCTTTTTAATGGATCAAATTAGGAAAATAACTTCCCTTGAAAAATATATAAATATGCGTACTTGATATTTTAGGAAGTCAATATTTGGAACTGAAAGTACATGAAAGGAACATTTGGAAAATTATGATCGACATGGATACAAATGACATTAATTTTAAGAAGCCATCAAAATGACTGAACATCCAATTGATCTTATTTCTAACATAAAAAGTGTTCCACCTAATCTAGTTATATGCTAGTTATATGATGTGCTCTAGTTAAGGCTCTTGTACATGCTTATTTAAGTTATTGAATGGTTGATGAATGCATGGGATAACAAGTTTTCTTGCAGCTACCTTGAGAGGGAATTACACCTGCTTGTTGATTCTTAGATGAATATTATCAGTTTATGATCATATATGCATTCATGACATATAGCTTTCATGTTTTCCATATTTTTGACGAAATTTATATCATGGATGAAGCATGTCTAGGTCAAGTTATTGGGGTCAAAAAGCCTTAGTGAACTATTTTGGAGTAGATATTGCTTATCTTTTACAAGTGGTGTTTGTGATTCTTCTTTATTTACTATGTTTTGAATGATCATTGTGGGAAATATAAATATGTATACTCCATGTTGTGAACCTTTAAGGCAAAAAATTCCTTTGGGATACTACATTGTAGCCTACAATTTTTGTAAGTTGGTTTGACTTATATTGATGGTGATTAATATACTAATTTTTCAATCACTAGACATATCTAAAATAAATCGTTGCATGTTTGGTCACTATAATATTATTGTAGCCTTGGATTCAAAAAGTGACATAGAAAAGCATAATTATTATTATTATTATTATTATTATTTTGTCTTATGCATTTGTCTTCATTCCTAATTATCTTGATTTTTGTTCCTTGTCCCATTTTCTTCCCATGCCATATATATAATAAAATTGGAGGTCTTTTGAATAAAAAATCAAAATTCTTAAACAAAATTCTTCAAGATTATAAATAAATCATTAAACCAACGAAGCCACTACCATAAGGGGAATCAAAAGAAAAAGAACATTGACAAAAAAGAAATGTAATCTACCAATAGAAACTCAAACATTGACTAAAAAAAATGTAATATACCAATGCCTCTAAAGTAGTTAAACATGTCCAATGCCCCACACCTTCATTTTTCCATCTGTGTAACCCAAAAAAAATGTACTTTCATCTGCACTCCAACTCAAACTGGTACAATAGGGTATGGGACCCTTCTTGGTGAGAGTGAAATTAAGGCGAAGGTCAGCCACAATGCTCTTTCTCTCTAGATCCAAAATCCTCACACACTACTGAGTGGAAACACAAAGTTAGTATTCGTTGTAGTTAAAGAAGAGGGCATGAATAATATCACCGGAATTGGCACCCAAAGAGTAGGTGTGATTCACTTGATCAGCCAAATCCCAGAGCATGATAACCTCGTCTTTTCCACCACTAGCGCAAATCGAGCCGTCGGGAAAAATGACAACGGTGTTCACATGGCCCTCATGGCTGACGAGCATGTTCTTGAGCTTATAGTTTGGTAAATTCCATACCTTTAGCGTGATATCCCATGAGCAGGAGACGATATTTTTGGAAGGGGAAAAACGGACGCAGGAGATCCAGTTGGAATGGGCCTCTTCCTCATCAGGGTGGATGGTTTATTTGCACTCACGAAGGGTGTTCCATAGCTTGATGGTGTGGTCACGAGAGGCAGACATGATTTGACGGTTATCGGGGGAGAAGGCGATGCTGAGAACATCTTTGGTGTGGCCAAAAAAGCGTCGAGTGGTGAGGCCTGTGTTGAGATCCTAGAGGCGGAGGTCGCCATCCAGGGAGCCCGAGAGGGAAAATTGGGCATCGGAGGAGATGAACACGTCCTGCATGAAGTTTGAGTGTCCTGTCAGCCAGCGCTATGGGACACCATACTTTTCCCTGACCTCCTTGCAATTTATTTATATTTTCATTTGTAATGTTCTGCGAACTCCATATTTACTCTGCAGCAAACCAGAATTGTTCAGGATCATTTGATCCCTTGAACACAGGCATATTTTGTGGTTGGGCCATGGTGAATGGGGTAGGTGGAGGTGGAGGTGGAGGAAAAATAAGGTGATGGGTGGTGATAGGGGTGGAAGGTTGGGGAATCTCTAGAGTGCTCTACTAATTCTCAAATCTTAGCAACACACCTCTCAGAGTAGTGAGGTTTATTTTCCCTCCTTAAGATCCAAACATCAAACTATATTCATTTTTAACATAAGTACCCCAATTTTATCAGAATATTTCACGAGGTTTTCTTTCTCTGAACATCAATCTAAGCGCATCTGTATAACACCCTTTTCAAACACTAGTATTTTAATCCAAAACTTCATTGAATTTAGGTACTTACCTCGTAGACCATTGGAAATGTTGTGCTCTGCTTTGCTATAAGATACGAAGGTATTGTTCGCAAACTCTGTAATAAACTCTCCAAGAATACTATCGATCCAATAATAAACTTATTCTCACGATCTCGTTATCAGTCTTCTTCAGTTGCTTAATTAGATCTAGAGTCCACGAAGTAGGCTTATTATTGAAATCGCTCGTCTGTGCAGCTAGTTTTGATATCCACTTGTACAACTCGGTAGAAAACGATGAGAAAAAGTTCTCGTACTAATCTATATAAATATAATTTATAACCAATGTTCAGTAGAGATGCGCGGATTTATGTTTTCTTGCACAACAAACTCGTTTTATTTTAGGTCTACCCAATCTTCAATATATTTCTTATACGGATGCCACATCCAGATATCCCTGAGTCAAATCCTGGTCCTGGCAACGGAACCATTTTTTGGCTTAATGGGGCATAGACCCAGGTTCAAATGTGGCTACACGAACCAACAAAACCGACTATTATTGGCCCTTTAGGAAATGATCTACTTGCACAAACTGAAGTCTTACCCGAGGCAATATAGGGGGATGCTAGAACAAGGTTTCTACATCCAGAGGGACAATGGAATGTGGCTTTAGGTCTTTTCTTCCTTGGTAGAGCTTAACATAACAAATATATTAATTATACAAACGTTTTTCAACACATCTATTGAACTTACTAGTAGACTGTGCGATCTTTCTTAATCATGCATAAAACAGGGTAAAAAAGCATAAACAAAACTACTCTATGTAATTAAAATCAAAACCTTTACTTAGCATGGATATTCATAAAAAAAAAAGTAAATTAAAACACATCAACATAAACACAGATCTATCTCAACAAGTCTTTCATTAATGCTCAAATCCTTCTCATACATTCACTTCCACCCTGCACACTCAGTTTCATACTTCCTAAGGTCTCTATGCACTCAGATGCATGACCCTTTCCTCTAACCCAAAACCAAAAACTATGACTATAAAAAATCGTACATCCAAATGCATTTCATCAAGTCTATCAAATATTCTATATCCAATATTATCTTTGACCTCTAGCCTAGACTCCTTATATAGATTTTTCATTTACAATACCATGGTCCAAGAACCATGGGCGAAGTTCAATGTCCACAAATTAATTCCATCCCATTACATAATAAGGGGCTTCGGCCCACCCCAAATCCCCTAAGACTCAAAATGGACTTCGTGCTACACACTCCGCTCCTTGATCTGCAGAGTCTTTTCTTTAACTTCTTTCATCAAGGGGTCCCAATTCCAACAGAATACTAATATAAGATTCAAACTCCTAGATAAAATTAAGGAAATGGAACCAATGGAAACCTAAAAAAAAAACCTTACACATCATCAACAACACCTCCAGGAGGTAACCCAACCACCCAGGCCTATGAACCCTAAGGGTGAATTGATTTTTGACCCTGATTTCCTCTTCTGCTTTCCTTCTTTTCCTTTGCTTTCTTGATCCAAATCTCCAAGTATGCCACACTCTCCAAGAGTTCTCCAAGAATACTGTAAGTGCTTAAGAGTATGAGAGAGAGAGTGAGAGAATAGAAGAGAGCTCCAAAAATAAGCTGAGCAAGCCTTCCCATTGATCCTCAGAATCATTTTTATCAGTGAGGCCTCTAATTTCTTCATTTTCTCATAATTTCCATTAGTAAGGCCTCAAATTTTTCTCATTTTCTCATTTTCTCATTTTATCAGTGAGGCCTTTAATTTCTCATAATTTCCAATATTTTCATAAATAAATGTGCTAAAAATAATTTTTGCCTCTTTAATGCCTTAACCATAGACTTTTCCAATTTCCTTAGCCATAATAAACCGAATGAACACCCTCTAGGATGTTTTTCCCACCATTCATCTTGGAATACGTGTCCCATCAACCATGGTCTTATATATATTTTTACATGGATTTTTACCAGGGTTGTTGTAGTTGCTAAGGCTGTAAGAACATACAACAATGCCTATTTTTTAAAGGAAAATATTGAAAGTTGTTTCTTATCAAAGATATATGAGAGCTGGTTGTGGAAAAAAAGGCCCAAACATCTAAACTTTGACCGGATTGTTAAGCTTAGAAAGAAAAAATAGTCAAGGACCTGCCTAGGCTTTGAAAAATAGAGAAAACTATTTGTAAACATTGTCAGTTAGGAAAGAAAGCTCAAGTTTATTTCAAGACAAAGGAAAAATTGTCAGCAAAACCATTGCGGTTGGTACACATGGATTTGTGTGGACCATCCAGAAAGCATTCACCCATAGGTAAGCTATACTTACTGCTAATAATCGACGATTTCAACAGAATGATATTGGTTTCCTTCCTTAGGGTTTTCAGAAAGGTTTCAGTTTGTAGACCCCACTTCCATCACTAGAACTTGGAGGGTGTCTCATGCCATAAAAATACTCAGCTCATGTTTACCCTAGAGGGGTTGTAAAAATGGGTAAATGTGGGAGGAGGAATTACAAAAATTACATACGATAAAGAATAATTTATGGATGTTTTGCATTATTTAAGTTACAATATTGTTATTGAATGCCAAACAAATAAGACACTGAAAACTCTCCAAAACAACTTTGGTTGGAAGTGTTAACTCTCTCGACAATTATTGAAGAAGGTGGAAAAATGTGGAGTGGTGGAGAAATATTGTCATGGGTAAACTTAAAACAAAGAAAGGATATGAATAAAACTTATGAAACAAAGATACAAAGGTTCACTAGAAGAATCATAATTAAAATGATGCAGGTGGAAATAATTTGAGAAATATACTCTAATCTTAAAAGAGGGAGATTCAACAAAGGCCAAATATATTCAACTAAGACAGTTTAATGTAGGCTTCATAGATAGTGAGCCATTTGGACGCAAGGAAAATAAAAGCAATAGATAGTAGCGAGTCTTTAGTTGATACAATAGTCATTGAATTTAATAATGGTTAATCGTGGTAACTGTTGAAATGTCCAAGGGAGAATCTACACTATATTTTTTAGTATTGGAAGAATTGCTATTATTGGGGTAAAAAATCCTTATTGAACTATTGTGGAGTCGATATTTATTATCTTTTATAACTGATGTTTGTGATGCTTATTTATTACTATGTTTTTAATGTCACGCAAGCAAAGGTTGCTCAATTCTCAAGTTATGCCTCATATTATTTTGCTTATCACCATGGTGAGAAAAGTCTTGCCAAGACAATTATGGGAATGGCACATGATTTTGTTAGAAGTATCAACATTAACCTTTTTTCTACTCATGTCCAATTTGGTACTTCACTCAATGGTTTTGATGTAGTAGGCTACTTACATAGTCAATATTTTGTGATAGATAAAGACCTTCCAGACTTGGTGTTTCCATGCATGGCCAAAAGCTCAAGTGAAATGTGTAGTACATTTTCAATGGATAAAATTAGGATAATGGCTACCCTTAAAAAACATATAAATATGCCTACTCGATATGCTAGGAAGTCAATATTTGGAACTGAAAGTACTGGAAAGGAACATCGAGAAAATTATGATCAACATGGCGACAAATAAAATGAGTTTTAAGAGGCCATCAAAATAACTGAACATCCATCTGATATTATTTCTGACATAAATGTTTTCCTCCTAATCTGGTTATATATTGGTTATATTATATGCTCTATTAAGGATCTTATTCATGATTCTAGAGTTTATTGAATGGTTGATGAATGCATGGCCTAAAAAGTGTTATTTCAACTATATTGAGAGGGAGTTAGACCTTCTAGACGATTCTTAGATGAAGATTATTAGTTTATGATGAGATATGCATTCATGAATTTCACCTTTCATATTTACCATATGTTTGACGAAATGTATATCATGGATTAAGCATGTATAGGTCAAGTTCTTCCTTGAGTTTTGATTTATTAACATTGTCAACACCTTTGAATGCATTTTTGAAAATTACAGGAAAATTTGGGGAGTGGTCTGGAGGCTAGCCTGAAAAAGTGGCTCATATTTCGGAACCATTGGCTCTGAACTAGGAAATATTGGTCATTACTGCATGTAGGAAATACTATGCATGAAATTGGGACCTCATAACCGCAATGATGATGTGTTTTTCATGGAGTTGGGGACTTTATCTGGTGGAAATTCTTCCATCTCAAGGATTGATTACCTGAGGTGGCTAGTTGGATCCTAAGTGGTCTATAGTCTTGGAGGGATGTCAAAAATGTTTCAGTTTGTATACCCCACTTCCATCACTGAAACTTGGAGGTCACCTCATTCCATAACAACACTCAGCTATGATGAGGAGGCATTGCATAAAACACGTATGATCAAGAAATCTCTCAAGACACTGACAACATTCCAAAAAAGCTTTGGTTGGAAGTGTTAACTCTCTCAAGAAGCATTGAAGAAAGTGGAAAAATGTGGAGTGGTTGAGGACATATTTTCATGGGTAGACTTCAAACAAAGAAATGATATCAGGAAAAATGATGAAAGCAAGAGACAAAGGTTCACTGGTATCATCAAGCATGGTGATGCAAATGATGCAGGTGGAAATAATTTTGAGAAATGTGCTCTGATTTAATAGAGGAAGATTCAACTAAGGTGAAAGCTATTCAACTAAGACAGTTTGGGTTGGGAACTTATTTTGACCATATTAAGATGCAATCAAGTACAAAGAATTTGTAAAGGAGTTAAGCTTATTTTCCATGGATGAATTGAAAAGATCCATCCCATCCATGGTCGATGGATTGAAACCAGGGGAAAGAAAATTATTGTTTTATTCTTTCAGGAGAAATTTTGGCACACAAGCAAAGGTTTCTCAATTCTTAGCTTATGTATCATAAAATTTTGCTTAACACCATGGTGAGTAGAGTCTTACGAACAAAATTATGGGAATGGTACAAGATTTTCTTAGAAGTAGCAACATTAACCCTTTTTCTCCACATGGAAAATTTGGTACTTCACTTAATGATTTTAATGTAGGAGCCTACTTACAGAGTCAATATTTTATGATAGAGAAAGGCCTTGTAGAATTGGTGTTTCCATGCATAGCCAAAAAATCAAGTGAAAGGTGCAGTACATTTGCAATGGATCCAATTATGCCAATGGCTAACCTTGAAAAGCATATAAACTTGCTTACTCGATATTCTAGGAAGCCAATATTTGGAACTGAAAGTAAAGGGAAGGAACATCAGGAAAATTATGATCATCGTGGCTACAAATAACATGAATTTTAAGAAGCCGTCAAAATGACTGAACGATGAGGAAGACCCCAACTCAAGCAAGGACAATGAAGGTCCACCCTAGTTTCATTTGTAGGGTGCTCTTCTCTCTTTCTACTTTTTTCTTAGCATTCTCTATTTTAAATATGTTTTGGAAGACTTCGCTGTCAGGTTTCGGTTTAAATTTCGCTATTGTGTATGTTGGTTTCCCATTCTAGGCATCGTTTATTTTGTGCTACTGGTGGACTGGTTTCCCCAGCAGGGGCAGTCCATAGTCTAGTTTCAAACTCTTGATACTTACCTCCGGAATTGGCTTGCCAAGATTGGAGGAAAATATATGTAATATTTTTCCTTGTATAATATAATAGAAGTAGTCTAACTTAGAAAAAAAAATGGCTGAACATCCACCTAATCTTATTTCTAACATGAAAAAATGGAGAACAATGTCAACAGAAATATAACTTGTCATTGCTTGAGGACAAGCAATGTAATGTTCCCGAGAAATTAATTTCTCAAGAGACGAAGTAACCTATTGATACTTGTAGGATATATTCCAAAATTGGGTTTGATGTGAAATTCACTCAATCAATTAGTGAGAAAACCACCTTAAGGAAATCTTTAAATTCAAGATGGTTGAATTCATTTGGATCATCATTAGATTGGATTATTTATCTCTATTCTCTTTGAGCAAGAGACTCTAAGGGTGTTAAGACCCCTTTTTCCTACTAATTTCGGTGGTGAAAGTTTCCACCCTAGTTAGTAAAACTTCTATTTTATCTTTTGTTCTGCTCTATTCCAGTTAAGAAAATTTTTTGTGTTTCCCCATTGGTCAACAAACTCTGCCGAGGAGTAACAAGGTCTTTTGTGAGGTGGATGGTCAACAACATTGGATTAAAAAGGTTATGAAATGGAGTGACATCTTTGTTTTCTAAGGCGGTGTGGGAATGGGAAAAAAATGCACTTAGTTCAAACATTTTCATTCAAGTTGTATCCTCAATACTAGCCCCAATCATAGAACACATTTTCCCCATCTTAGGTGGTGTTGTGTGTTTCCCAGGTAAATGGATTTTATTGAACCTCAATAGACCAATATGATATGACATAAGGTGTATCTAATTCACACCTAATGACCGGAGATAGGCGTGATCTGCCACCAAAGGAGAAGCATATGCATTAACCATGTAGAAATATTTTTCATATAGGGAACGAAAGGTGTTAGGTGGTCATATATCAGAACTCCTAATCAAGCATGCAGTGGCTCAAAATCTAACAAAGGACATCTGATAGTTTATCATGGTGCAAGGAAGTAAAATAATGATTTTTTTTTTTATTCCATAAATAAGCCTTGCAAATTAATGATGTAGTGGGAAGGGACTCAAAATTAATTAATGAGTAGTCATGGTATTTTATATTCTTTGAATATTTGAGTGCTTCTTCATTTCCAATTGCTAATTTTTCTCTCTTCATTTCATAAGAAAAGTGAATGCCATCTCCCTTATAAATTCCTTTCAACTAATCCAACATTACTTATTAGTTAAGAAGATTGTAGCCCATATTTTAACGATTAACTCTACTGTATTTTTAAGCTCACGCTATTCATTGACTAATAAATGACTATTAGTTAAGAAATCTAGCTATTGTATTTTTAACATTTTGAGATGAAGTTTCCAAGTCCACATGATTCACATGATAGAGAATGATTATTGACAAAAGGCGTATGGTGAAGAGGGGAGCATGTTAATCTCTTTGCCATTGATGTCAAAGGGGGAGTGATATTGGTGATCAAACAAAAAACAAATAAGGGGAGATATAATAATTTTTATAAGAAGCAACAAAAAAAGAATCAACGAAGTATAAAAGAAGTACATCACAGGGGGAGAAACACTTAAATAGAGTTTGATCTCCTAAAGAATGTCTTGGTGTTGCCATCAATACTAAAGGGGGATATCATTGGAAATATGTTGTCATTGATGTCAACACAATAGTCCCTGATTTCAATAAGGTGACCATTAAGCAAGTAGTTGAAAATGGTGTAAACTTGTAGCTCAAGTGTCTCAGAAGAGAAAGTTACAGCGCAAGAAGAAAGGTCTAGGTGCAAATAATACCAGATAGTTTGAATCCATTTTTTTATGCAGCAGATGATATAAAAAGGCACATTGAACCCACTCAAATTGAAGGTACATTGAAATATATTTCCAACGATATAATGAAATATGTAAATGGAATCCTGGATCAAAGTTAGAGGCAGTCAAATTTAGGCCTGTAAAATTCAAAATCCTCGAAGCCCGAATCCTCGAATTCTCATAACATTGTGGAAATAGATGAGGAGAAGGAGCCCAAAAGGTTGAAACTTTTAAGGTTCCATTTTATCACAAAAACATAGTGTATTAAGGGGCTACACCGTAGAACCCTAAATCTTGTAACTTGTTATAATTAGAATTTCAGAAAAGTGTTTGGATATGGGCTTTAGGTGGTATTTTGGTGTTTGTTCATTTCACATAGAAATGAGACCAAGGGAGAAAAATAAATTATAAAGGGAAATAAGGCCCCAATAATACCTTGAAGGGAATATCTCCTTAGTTCCCAGCTGATGGTCACGGGATAGGCCCATATGGAGAAAAAGCTTCAACTCTGAGGCTATACGGGCTAAAGGCCATGTGGCGGCTATCCAACAACACTTGAGATAACCCTTTAGAGAGAAGTAGTGGTCATAAGGAGTATTTTGTGCTCTATCAATCACGTAGATAAACGACTAAGAGCTACCTCAAGTTCACCCCTCCCAAAACCACAATCTGCTCAAGAATGGTGTCGAGGAGAGAAATGCTTGAACTTGACATTTTTAAAAATAATAATAATAATAATAATAATAATAATTAATGAAGAAATCCGTCACAAAAAGAAAATTATAAACATTTTTATCTCTCCTACAAGATGATAGGTGGTAGCATGAGATTGACTCGGCAAATAGAAGAGGATGATGTTAATATCAGCCAATAGGAGGTGGACATGCAACATGAAAATATGGAATTTTTGGGCACCCAAGTGGCCCTTTTCTAGGTGACAATTGTCACCACTCATAGGTTGAAATGTGGTAGTGGTGATGACATCCCAGATGGATCATTCAGGAATATTCAATTTTTGGCTTTTGGCGGTGGTGTCGGGTTATAGAGTAATCGAAAACGATGGTATTGTAAAAAATGAAAACCAATAAACAAAGGGTCGGATGGACCCTACCATCCAAATCATCCCAGTCAATGGAGTCCCAAAAAATAAATAATGAGGCATAGGGGAATGCATCGAGTTAAAATGAAACTTTGACCTTAGCACTAGACACAGGTTCCATGCAATAGTGGAGGACAAGGGGCACAACGACAAATAGATAGTGGGGCAACCCCGGATCCCAGAATCCCGTAAATTTTAAAGAATTGAATTAAATAGAAGAATCGGGATTGGGAGCGCTATCCTATGGGATTATCTTTTGTTCCCTCTCGTAGAGGTGTGACCAATGACTCGAAGTTGTTAACAAAAAAAAAAGGCCCGGATAATGCTCAAAAGGGGATAAGCACCTAATAGCTTGGGTCATGGTCACAGAGACTGGTCCTAGGGAGGAAAATAGGAAAAGGGCCCAACAAAAGGGGCTTAAAGGGAGAAACAATGGAACTACTAGTTTAACTCTAGTCTTGAAAATGAAGCCATAATTGACTATAGATAAAATTAGCAAGTGAAATGTTAAATTGTATGCAGAGACATAATGCATAAAATTAGTACAAAGCTCAGTTTAAGTGGCATAAAAGGTAGCGGAGGTAAGTTAGACGTAGAGATGAAGCCCAAAACAACAAATATAGTCAATAAAGATTGAGATGAATAGGAAAAAGGAAAAAATAAAGAAGCATGAAAGCAATCAAAGAAACTGTAAAATAAACCCTGATAAAACATAATCGATATATAGAGAAGGAAATCATTTATCGTAGTATGAAAATGGATGAAAGATGGAAAAGTGAGTGTCAAAATAAAGTTGTAACTTGCAGATTAGGGGTTGGTGTTCCTTGTAGTGGGTGCTGGAGAATAGTTGGGATTGTAGCTCCATTTAGTTGTAGTTGTAAAAATTAGGGAGTTGTAGCTTCCTGTTGTTCATAGCCATAAATTTGTAATTCCAAGCTATAGTTTTCCCTCTTAATAAAATGGAGAATAAGTTATGAAGTTATCTATTCTTTGAATGAGTCTATTAATTACTGAAATTGTTGATTATTGCTGAAAGTGGTTTTTACTGTCTTATTGTGAAAATAATTTTTAATTGGTAAATTGTTACAATATCGATTCTTCCATCCCTCCCCCCCTCTTATTATTGTCCCGGTTTCCATCGAAGGTCTGATGATGAGAGGATGATTCAAGGAGGTAAGGTGGGAGAACCAATAGAGAATATTATTAGGAGATTTTATAGTCCAAAAGTCATAGGATGAAGCTTACTAAATGACCTCAAAGCTCTAAAAATTAGTTCTTACTAGTCTACAACAAAAAATTACCTTGTCAATTCCTGAGATCCTGAGTACTATAAATAACTATGCTTATTGAGGGTCTACTATCACAAGAAAACTAAATCATAGATTGCAAACTCATAACAATAATGATCCAATTGGATATTGGTGGCCACCCACTTGCTCCACCTAGAACTCCAGTCGCTTTCATCATTTTCCTTGTTTATAGCAGCATTTACTATTTTTAGTAGTTTTTCAGGTCCTAAAATTTCGAAGCATTTTTACCCCCTAAAAGGTGTTTTTTTGAGGTCCGCAATAGGCTCATTTCCATAGGAAAGGTCCTTGGAAGATCCTGTAGTACTTGGAGAGATATTTCTGACGATATATCATATGCACCAAATGGAGATAATATGACTGGGTCATGATCCCGGGGAGTTGGCTGCCAAACTAACCCTAATGGGGCCCACAAACGCTCAGTGTTCCATCTCCTAGGGTTAGGGTTTTGGTTGTTTATGGTTTTCTCATGTTTTTAAATAATAAAAAGTCCCTTGAGCCTCATTGTAACACTGTTCAGAGGCATGTAGCAGCCACATATCTTCTAAGAGATAAGCTACCATCACCTGAGCTAGCTTATTTCCATTATATCCACAAGATTATTTCATTTATTTGATATTAATGAAATTATGTCCATTCTTTGATGAATCTCTGCATTTATGTTTATTTATGTATCTTATTTTGTTCCTCCGTAAATATGGATCAGTGGTATCAGATCGTTCTTCTCTTTCTCGATATTTTTTTCATGTCCCCAATGAGATCAGGGTATAAGGAGTTAGGGCTTGATTCGGTTGAACCTTTGCAAGATCAGCCTCACAAACCTCAACGAACTCCCATGGTGGAGGAAAATAAAGACAAGGGAGCAGGATATCCTATCAAAATATTTCTCGAGAAGGACCTCGAGAAACAGAGGAACATGATGATGGATAACTTTTCCCAGATCCTTCGATGGCTACCCATTGACAATGCATCTTCATCTGGTAACCACTCTGGAGGTGCCACTCCTTTTAAGGTACAATTTAGCTTCAAAATTCCCATATTTTAGAGCCAAATAGATGCAAAAATAGTAGATATATGGTTGAATCTATTAGAAGGATATTTTTTCGGTTCATGATTTTTTCAATTGGGAAAATATTACTTTTTCACTCCTCAAATCCGCCCTCGATGTTAAGGACTAGTGGGAAACCTATTGTTTGAAAAAGGAAAAGGGGGAATCTTCCCTGTTCTCGACTGCACACACTTGGAATTCTTTCCAAGACACCATCAAAGAATAATACTACCTTGTGGGGAGCTATGAGGACAAGTACATATAATGGACTATGCTACAACAACAAAGAGATGAAGATGTGCACGAGCTGACGAATTTGTTCCATACCCTATGCACAAAGTTGGGTATCAAAGATTCAGAGAAACATTTGGTGCTTAGGTATCACAGTTGCCTGCACAGATACATCCAAGAGGAAATGGAGTTCCTCTACATCTGCTCACTTGGTGCAGTATACGGGTATGTGTTGGACAGGGTACCCCTATGTCTAAAATCTTAGTAAAGAATCTTTATTTTGAGGAGTGGAGCGCACTGCATGTAGATTTTTAAGAGTCAAAGGGCTTTGGGGCAGGTCAAAGACCATTATTTTGTAAAGAAATGGGATAATTTGGTATACATTGAGCTCCACCCATGGTTTTCGGACCATTGTATTGCAAAAGGAAAGACTATATAAGGAGTCTAGGGATATCTCTTGGATATCAAGCTTAATGATAGAATGCATATGGATGTCATGTTAGATCTGAATTAATTTTGTTCTCTTTTGGTTTTTGAAAAGGAGAAGGCTCCTACAGCTTTATGCATGGAGACCTTAGGAAGCCTACAGCTGAGTGCGCAAATACCTGAAGCTGTGTGCGCGAGGAAAGAAGTGATGTATTGATAAGATCTGAGCTAATAAAAGAAGACTTTGAATACATATATGAGTATTTTACTTGTATGATTGCATTGTGTTTTTATCTATAATTTCATCGTGAAGACTTAGTTCAAGTTTATTATGATTATTAATGCATGTTAAATTAGAAAAGAGTGATATGAAAAGTAGTTAAGTATATTTGTTTAACAACGTCTATATATTTTTCATACTGGTTCTGAGAAGCTCTGAATAAGTTTGAAGTAAGGATAAGCCCTAAAGCCACACTGCATAGTCCCCCTAGATGTAGAAACCCGGTTCTAGCATCCCCTAATATTTCCTCAGGTGAGATTTTATCTATGCAAGAGATCATTTCTGAAATGTTGGTTCATGAAGCCATCTTTGAACCTAGGTCTAGGACCCCATCAAGCCAACAAATGGTTATGTTGCTGGGACCAGGATCTGAAGACTAATGTAGATGTGGATGTGGCATCCGACTAGAAAATATATTCAACATTGGGTATCTCTGAAAGAGAGAGAATTTGTTGTACAAGAAAATAGAAATCCATGCCTATCAAGTGAGAAGTGGTTACAGACATATATTTTTACAACTCAGCACAAGATATTTTTCTCAGCGTTCGCTAACAAGCTGCATGAGTGGCTATCAAGACTAGCTGAGAATAAGACATATTTTAAGCATGATGAGCCTACTGCGAACTTCCTAATTTGAAGATTCAAGCCGAGGCAGTGTCGGAAGAAAATACCGAGAAGTTTATGATGGCGATCAAGGACACTAAAGAAGAAGTGGATAAGGTAAGTCTTGAGCTTCAAATGCATATTGTTGAGCTCCAGATAAAATTGCAACAACCTACTGAACTAGAGGTTCGAGAGCAATATGAAGTAGATGCTAAGGTTGTCATGAATAATATTGAGACGATAGTTAAGGATTGCAGCCAGATATTTGAGGACGTTATGGAAATTTGTGCCTCACTACACAAGGACCCCCATGTGAAGAAAATTGAAATAGAAATCAGAGAGAAGCAGCAAGAGTTCGATAAGATAAAGATCACTGAACGAACATTAGTGCCAACAAAACGATTTTCCCGTCTTCAAGAGGGCCAATTGTTGCAAGGAAAAATTGATGAGTTGTGAAAAAAGGAACAAATTATCACCACCTGGATGTAGCCTTGGGAAGCACAATCCACGCAGCTATCACAGACTGTGGATATCCAGTTGAAAGCATTTCGACAAACGTAGAAAGAAGTTTTTCAGAAAGCAACAAGGCCAACTATGGAAAAGCTGCTAAACTAAGTTGGTGAGGCCGAGAAGCAATGCACCAAGTCAATCCAGCCATTGAATGATGAATTGAGCAGAATCAAAGAAAATACTTAGGGTGCACCTGCTAAGTGACTCAGGAAGAGTCACATATTTTTCTTGGGGGCCTATTAGACAGGGTACACCTATATCTAAATTTTTGGTAAAGAATATATATTTTGAGGAGAGAAGCGTGTTGAGTGTAGGTTTTTAAGAGTCAAATGGCTTTGGGGTGGGTCAAAGACCCTTATTTTGTAAAGGGAAAGGATAATTTTCATATGTTGAGCTCCGCCCATGGTTTTCAAACCATGGTATTGTAAAAGGAAAGACTATATAAGGAGTCGATTGATATCTCTTGGATATCAATCTTAATGATAGAATGCATATGGATGTCATGTTAGATATGAATTAAGTTCGTATTATGTTATTTTGTGTGAAAGAGAAGGCTCCTTTAGGTATGTGCACAAAGACCTTCGGAATTCTGCAGCTATGTGCGTTGGGAAAGAAGTGATGCATTGAGAAGATATGAGCTAATAAAAGAAGAATTTGAAGACATATCTGAGTATTTTACTTGTATAATTGCATTGTCTATTTTTTGTGATTATCTATGCTAGATCAAGGTTTCTATCTATGTTGGACAGCTAATCCTTTAAGGGTTTGTGTAGAAGGTGAATGGACATAAGAAGTCCAAGAGACCTTGGAAGATGAATAAAAGGGTCACAATAATGTATTATAAATGTACGTCATGTGAATAATATGAGATCACACGATTATCTTTCTCATCCATTTTCTGTCCATTCTGTGTGTGTTTAACATGGTATCAAATCCACGATGTGTGGCCTTCCCTGACCATTAAATTTGTTCTCTTCTTTGGTTACCAGTGAATATTTTTTTGTTGAACTCTATGACAATAAATTTTTCCTCAAAAACTATTCTCTACCATTACCTACCTATTTTCGCTGTTACAAATTAAATTTTGCTACCCCAAAGGTTTTACAACCTCTCATTCCAGTTCTGCCTTTCTCCTAATTAAAACTTCCACCTTACAGAGCGTTTTATTAAGTCTGCAAAGCGAATATCCTCTGACTGTCAGAACTTCGTTTTACTTGAGCGTTTTACAATTGCAGAGAGAAAAGTTGTAATTTATGTGAGCATTGAATCTTCACCAACTTAATATTTGTGAGATGCATTAAACCTTCTGTGGGAGTTATTATGTTCATTAATTTATGGATGTATGACCGTGAAAACATGGCTCCTAGCACTATTTTTGAACAAGATCTCTGCATTCAAAGACTGGGTTGTGCCTAAGCCAACAACATAAATGCCTCCAGATTGAATGCTGGTGTCTCCTCTTCCCATTGCATGTTTCCTCCTCCCACTGCACGCTTCCTCTCAATACCGTGACTTCCCAAAATTCCCTCCAAACCTACTCCTACCTCCCTCCCATCTCTGCGCACTCATCCCCTTCAAATCCAGTAGCACTCCTCCATCGGCTCTACTCCCTTTGTTCCCTCAGCCTGCTCTCCCTCCTCCCTCCTTGTGCTCCTGCTCCCTCACACCTCCTTGTCATGGCCTCATGCCGACTAACCTCCTCCCCTCGATACCCTAGCTCCCTCCTCCTCCCTCCCTTCGCTGCTCCCTCCTCCCCCCTCCCTCCGCTGCGACTATTGCTCCATCACAGCAACATTCCCATCTTTTCAGCTATCATAGCCTATTCGGTGTTGACAATTTCCATGATAACACCCCCTCTAAGCATTTGAGTCAAGCTAACCTTGACTACATATAAAGATTTATTTGAATTGGTTATTGCTAGACCATTGCCATAGACAGTAACAAATCCGTTGCTTTCCATTTCGAATCCAAATAAAGAACCTTCCAGATTTAATAGAAGGCTCTCATTTAAAAAATTAATCTTCAATATCTACAAATGAAAAGGTTGTAGAACCATAATAGACAAAGAGGGAAGGGAGAGGAGGAGTCATAGAACCTCGATTTCGCTTTGTGTTGGATTGTGTGTAGGTGGGATATGCCGAGCGTAGGTGCAAAGAGAGAGGAAGGGTCAGTCCAGGCCCTTCAGACTGTGCACATCAGACCTGTCAAAGTCAAGAATTATCGATTTGTCCCAAAGGTAAATCCTCCAGAGGTTGAGTTGATTCGATCTGAGGAATTATTGGGTGTTTCCGCCATTGTTCAGAGTTGCTTTTACAAAGGGCAGGATTTCATACATGTGGGTTATTATGTGAGCAACCAGTACCTACAACATGTTGTGATTCTGGACACCACATATATCCATAATGGTATGATATTGTCCACTTTGGGCCTAAGCCCTCATGGCTTTTCTTATGGGCTTTACCCCAAAAGGCCTCATACCAATGGAGATATTTGTCCATCCTTATATACCCATGATCCTCCCCACTTCTAGTCAATGTGGGACTTTGGTCGTATACCCAAAAATCCTCCCCTCGAACAAAGGACCATCGAGCCTCCCCTTAAACGATTATCCATCCTTCCACTCTCTACCAACCAGGATTCTCTGCTCCAATGCATTGGAAGCACACGCCTTACATGGAGCACCACCTTCCTCGAGAGCTTGCTCTATCCCAAGTCAACTCCTCTTCACTGTGTTGGGACCAGGACACGTCCATGAAGAATCCGGAGCATACTGCCTATCTAACTGAGCTCATCCACGGATCCCATCGTGATATTACCGGGGCCCACCACCTTCGTTCGGCATTCGAGGATTCATCCACTTCGCTAACTTCGGGGTCATGGCTCTGATACCACTTGTTGTGATTTTTGACACCACATATCTCCACAATGGTATGATATTGTCCACTTTGGGCCTAAGCCCTCATGGCTTTGCTTATGGGCTTTACCCCAAAAGGCCTCATACCAATGGAGATATTTGTCCGTCCTTATATACCCATGATCCTCCCCACTTCTAGTCAATGTGGGACTTTGGTCGTATACCCAACACAACATGAGCTTATTGAGGAGCCTCCTTCAATTGTGGGCATTGACAAGGTTCAAAGATTTGTTTTGGCATCCATGCCTAAGGGTTAACAGGTTTCACATTTCTTTTCAAAATTGTTCTTCTATTCAATGTGATTCAAACTCTAGTGATGAGTATATTTATGTTTCATTTCTACTCAATTTTTACTCTTCTTCTCATTGAGATCATATGGCTTAGAAGATACAATTTTTATTTTGAACAAAAACATATGATTTAGCTTTGAGGAAAACCTAACTAGAGTAATATTTTGTGAATTGAGCCCTGTGGTATGTTAGAGTTTTTATAGCCATATGATGTATGAGGTACATTTGAAGATGTGGACATAGCGAGGTAGTATTTATCTTCATCATTATTTTGTGATTCGTTGATTGTTGAAGCGTGGGGATAACAAGTAATTTTTGAAGTTTAAATGGCTTAGATTGACCCTTTGTTAGAGTTATTAAGAACTCTAATCTTATCTACTTGTGGAGACACAATTAAAATTAGCAGGGAAACCTTGTCTAATATTAAGGTATGTCTACAATATGCACAAGATAAGATTGATTTTTTGCAGCTTGAGTCACAACTACAGAAAGATGAGATTCAGAAGAAGATTCATCATTATGAACCTATTTTTTTTCAGAACATTGAGAAAAACTCCCATCAGCAACAAGAAATTGTTTATATCACTGAGCCCAGTATGAGATCAGCTTGGAGTGCAGAAGCAAAAATACAGTCTACACTTCCCAAGCCCATCATCAAACCTTGGGAAGAGCTTGTCCATAACAAGAAAAAAAATTGTATTGGATATAAAAAGGATGTGTCCTTTCATATTCTAGACTACTCCAAGCCCATCAAATTTCAGAGTGCCGTATTTCTTCATGATAGCTCACCTTCAGCTATTTAAGATTCTGCTCCTCTTCCACAATAGAGTGTGAAATGCCAACACTTTGACCGAGTTGGCCATATGAAAGATCATTGTTTTGATCTTCACCCATGCAAGCATTGTGCTAAAAAAACTCATTATTCACACATATGGTTCATAAAAAATCCTCCTTCAAGAACAAAGATTCATCTTGGATGGATCGCTTCTTGGAAATGGGCATAAAAAACCAAGGAGATTTTTTAGTCATATGACATAATTTCTTCTAGAATATTAAAAGGTCTTGCAGTTTATTTTTAACCATAATCTCACCTTGTATCTAACTGAGGGGGAAATGATGGTCATCTACAAGCTTCAAAGCCACATCAAGGGAGGCTGAGCCACAACCTATCATTCCAGATTTAGAGTTGTATCCAAAGACACAAAAGTTCAAGTGAGACTGAGCCACAACCTTTCATTCCAGATTCAGAGTTGTAGCCAGAGACAAAAATTCCCATGATCATGCCTTTGGTTGGTGGTGAGCCATAAAACATCTATTCAAGGTTAATATTCTTTCTCTAGAAGAAGGCTTCAGCTTCTTTCTATTTTTTGTAGAATTCCAGGAAATGCATCAAGCATTCTAGAGGCGGTGGTCATCCTTAAACCATCACAGGTTTTAGACCTCCCTTATTCCAGATTGAAGGTCTCCCTCTTCAAAATATGAGGAGCACTTCCTCTAGTAGAAGACCTCAACTTCTTGCTAGATTTGGAAGAGTTCAGGGAGCTACACATAGCGTTCCAGTGTTGGTGGTCATCCTTAAACCACCTCCTTATGCCAACATTTCAGAGAGCTCATTCAGCCTAGTGCTACCATGCACACTTTGGAGATTTTGTATTATAGCTCTCTTCTTGGACTCACACATACCCCTTCAGATTAAGGGGGGGAATGTTAGACACCTAATCCTCTAAGGGTTGGTGTAGAAGGCGAATGGACATAAGAAGTCCAAGAGACCGCGGAAGGTGAATCCAAGGATCACAATAATGTATTATAAATGTACATCATGTGAATAATATGAGAACCCATGATTTTCTTTCTCGTCCATTTTTTTTCCCTTCCATGTGTGTTTAACAATATATAATTGAATCGTGAATACTTGGATAAGGTTTATTATGATTATTAATCCATGTTAAAGTAGAGAAGCATAGTCTGCAAAGTAGCTAAGCACATTTGTTGAAAATAGTCTATATATTTGTCATACTTGTTCTGCAAAGCTTTGAATAAGTATGAAGTAAGGATAATCCAGAAATCCACACTCCATAGTCCCTATGGATGTAGAAACCTGGTTCTAACATCCCCTAATATTGCCTCAGGTAAGACTTCAGTCTGCGTAGCTGTTCGTTTCCGAAAGGGATGGTAATAGAGGGTTTTTTTCTCTCGTGTAGCCATATATGAACCTAGGTCTAGGCCCCCATCAAGCCAATAGTATGCTGGAAAAATTAAGTTTAAATTAAAATAGAAGAATCAAGGCTTATGATATGAAAATCAAAATCAAGGGAAAGGTGCCCCCAAATTGTAGAACAAAGGGAAAGGCTAAGGCGGGGTGGCCCAGGATAACCCATCGAAACCGAAAGTGAATAACAACACAACGAATCCAAATAAGGACACAAGAAAGTGGTGTGAGTTCCATAAGAGCTCCACTCACAAAAAAAGTGAGTGTCGGGCTAGGGAATCGCTGGTGGTGGACCTGAAGGCTACTAAATTAGATGAATGTACCAACTATGAGTCAGAACATGAGAATGGAAATGAATAAGGGAAGCATATTATCAATTCGGATCCCAATGCCATTGTTGCCAGCAGCAATATCTAGAAGGAAGAACATGAATATTGAGAGGAGGGGGAGTGCCTCTTCCATTCCCAGATTTGGGTGTAGAAATTTATCAATACTGATAGTATTACCAGATTCTCCTGATCTAGAAAATTAATCTTATGTTAAATACATAATCCTTCCACTTAATTCTTTTCGAAAATTAAATCGCCCATTGCAAACACATGAAGAAAATAAATCACACATAAACACAGTTGTTTAACGGGAAAGCTTAAAGATAAAAACCTCAACTATCATATATTATGTATATCAATGGGATAATGTAACAATCTCATACAAATCTTAGTACATCAAGCTATCAGTACAATACATAATCGTCACACACTGTCATGCAGAAATTTGCATATCTATGCACCAATTTATTGCCTCCTGACAACCTACCTCCATTGCACAATCCCTGCTGAAGAAGACCCCTGAATGAATTGGATTTGGCCTTGCCTTGACTGCACAATCCCCATTGGCATCTCCAATGTGTGTCATATGCATTGAATGAATCACTATAGTCACAACAGATAGTCCATCTCACCCTTTCACCTATCTCTCCACTGGGTCTCCACTAGAACTGAAATGTAAGTAGTTAACTGTTATATTTGTTTAGTTTCAAGTGAGTTATTAGTTGTGAATTAATTAACTAATTAATTCACTGAAATCTCACTAGTGTATCTTTTTTTAGAACTAGATACAACTAGCACAACTGGGTTTAATTCACTTAACTGAGTTAAACTAAATAACAACTCCCATAAATTGTTGGAAATATGATGCAGAGTGTTGTCCTTGATGGCAACCCACTGAATGAAGATGAAGACATGAGATTGTTGGCATGTGTTGTCCTTGATGGCAATACACCTGATGAAGTTATTCTTGACTTGATGGACTTGGTAAATGATGTAAATCTGATGTGAAATGATGTTATATGATGCTGAGTGTTGTCATTGAATGGCAACCCACTTGATGAATTTGTGCTTGATAGAATATGTTCTTGATGAAGTAAATCTGATGTATCTGCAGTGTGTACAGAAGGCAGTAAAGAAAAGAAGTCAGCATGTGCTAAATCTTGATGAAAAGAGTATGTCTCTAGGAATACGCGGATCTGTCTAAGGGAAGTCGCGTATGCACGCGGAAAAGAACGTGCCAAGTCGCGTATGGGCTAAAGCGCTCTAAAAGTGCAAAACCAGGGGTAATCACCATGGTATTGACCCATTGTATTGGGTAATGATCCGCCTAATTGACCCCGTCTAATGTAGTTTTGGGCTCATGGTATTGGTTTGGCTCATGGTATTGAAAAAGGGAAAACCTATATAAGGAGAAGAATTTCATTGTGCAAATCATGAGTGTGGGTGCAAGATGTCTGAGCTTGAATGAATACTTCTCTCTGAAGTATATCTGTCTCTCTGAAGTATATCTGAATGGAAAGGGTTACACTTGAATGATAAATCTGAATGTATGATGCACCAATGATGAAGAAGGGGATCTAGGTCTGAATTGCTCTTGTATTTGCTAGATCTGATTATGGAAGGCTTAGACTTTGAATTGGGCGAACATCTGTCTGAAGCAAAAGGGTAGATCTGAACTGAATATCTGATCTGATGAAGTATGCTGCTCTATAATGATTGAAGATATATACGCTACTTCGCCGCGGAGGAAGCGCGTATATACGCGGCTTCAGCGAAGAGAAAGTGCGTATGCGCAATAAAATATACACTGAGGTATACGCTGGTTTGTGTGGACGGAAGCGCGTATATACGCGACATCAGTGAAGTGAAAGCGCGTATGAAAACTAGGGTTTGCTGAAGCAAAGGGTATGAAATATCTGATCTGTTCTGCTGTGTTTCTGCTATCTGATCTGTGTTGATAAGTATCTGTTGGTGATGTATGTTTGTGCTTAAAAGTATGGAAAGGGTCCAGTCTAAAAATATGATGAAACGTGGCATGCAAGTGTTGTTCTATTGAAGTTGTTGGATCCAGTGTGAAAATTGATGAAACGTGGTCCAAGGTGGTGCTGAAGGTTGTAGCCTTCAGTCAGGGGGTCGTAGCTCCCTTCCAGGTGAGGCTGGTAAACGAGATCGGGGGGTCGTAGCTCCCTTCCAGGAGAGGCTAGTAAACGAGTCAGGGGGTTGGAGCTCCCTTCCAGGAGAGGCTGGTAAACGAGCGCAGGTGGGTGCCTGCGTGCTGGTAGAGTCTGCACCAGCATATATGTTGTAAGATGTTTTCTCTATAATAAAATATTGAAGGCTGAGCAACTGCAGCGGTGGTTTTCTCCCGACTTGGGTTTCCACCTAAAAATCCTGGTGTTCATGTGTGATGCTTTGTGTGATGGTTTATTCTGTTATTACTACACATGTTTACTGTTTATAGAGCATCTAATGAATGAATGATGGAATGATATAAGTGAAGAACTAATGGCATAATTAGATCTCTGTGTATATGCGAGTTTTATGAAGGATATCCGCGTGTATACGCTACTTGGCTTCATCAAAGTAGCGTATGGGTTTTAAGGAAT
Source organism: Pinus albicaulis (assembly GCA_034641835.2). NCBI lineage: Eukaryota > Viridiplantae > Streptophyta > Pinopsida > Pinales > Pinaceae > Pinus > Pinus albicaulis. The sequence continues at coordinate 53,973 of JAXQQM020075964.1, read as the reverse complement.
GAAAAAGTAAAAAGTTTTGAATATGCAGAAAATACTGATTCACCCCCCCCTCTCAGTATTTTTCCCAACAATTGGTATCAGAGCGTGGTCCTTCTGCAGAAGCTTGATCGCTTGAAGGAGATTCGTCGCAATGGGAAGTCAAGAAGGAGTAATGTCTATAAAGCCACCTCTATTCAATGGAAGCAATCTAATATTCTGGAAGGTACGAACAAAAGCATATCTGCAAAGTCTTGGTGCAGATGTATGGGCAATCGTGGAAGAAGGTTATCAATACCCAGCAAGTATTCCTACCGATGCAGCAGAAAGGAAGAAGTATGAAATCAATGCCAAAGCAGTGAATGTCTTGTTAGGAAGCATGTATAAATCAGAATTTGCTAAAGTGATGCAGCTACATTCAGCAAAAGAAATATGGGACAGAATCATTCTGAGCTATGAAGGAGATACAAAGGTAAAAAGTGCAAAACTCCAAACTCTTAGAATTGAATATGAAACTTTGAAGATGCATAGTGATGAAAGTATTGCCAGTTTCTTTCTTCGTCTGGATGATATTGTAAATCAAATGAGAAATTTGGGTGAAACCATAACTGATACTACTCTGGTGGAAAAGGTCTTAAGATCCTTGACTTCTAAATTTGACTCTAAAGTTTCGGCTATTGAAGAAAGGCAAGATCTGCAAACTCTTTCTATTGTTCAATTGCATGGTATTCTGACTGCGTTTGAAATGAGACAAGGAGGTCCCTCTCAAATAAGAGAAGTTTCTTTTAAGGCATCTACAAAAGGAAAGGAAAAGGAAGTTGTTAAAGAATCCAGTTATATATCCGATGAAGAAGAAGCGAATTTCGTAAGAAAGCTCCAACTAGGTACTGGAAGATTCAAAGGTAAGCTTCCCTTCAAATGTTTTGAGTGTGGAAAAGTTGGTCACTATGCTGCTAAATGTCCTTATAGATAAAAACATGGTAAAGGGAAACAATTTGAAAAGAGAAAGAGTTATTATGAAAAAGAAGATGATGATGAAGTGTCTAGTGAAGATGAAGAAGATTCTGACCATGATCTGAAAGTGCTCATGGCAAAGAAGCAAAAGAAGAAGCCTACTCGAAACAAGGAGATCTCTCAGAAAACATGGTTAGAAGACATTGAAGAAGATGAATCAGATAGTGATTGGGGTCATCCTTTGTATGATCTTAGTGGTACAAACAATAATGAAGTTTGTGAAAGTAGTGTTTTGGAAATAGAGAAAGCTCTCAAGATCAAAGATGAAGAACAACAAAGAGCAATTGATAAGAAAGATTCTATCAACAAAGAGATGATCTCTCAAATGAAATAACAAATAGAAATGCTGAATGGTCAGGTGGACAAGTATCAAAATCGTATTAAAGAACTAGAAGTAGAAATCAATGATCTAAAAGCAGATCTTGAGGCATCAAGTAAGAAGAATGAGGAACCTCTACAACCATTTGAAAAGGAAGGCCTTGAAGCAGAAATCATCTCTCTCAAAGAAGATCTTGGAAAATCAAATAAGAAGAATGAAGAGCTACAACAAACATGTGAAGAAAATGAATATTGGTTGAAAGAAGAGATTCTAAATCTGAAGGATCAAGTAGAAGATGGAAAAAGGAAAGAAGAAAGCATGACAAAGCAATGTCAAGCCTTGGAGGTTGAGGTAAACATTCTCAAAGGTAAATTAGAAGAAAAGGTTAAACTTTTGAGATTTCAAGATAGTACTAATATCTTGGACAATATTCTGAGTAATCAAAGGTCTCCTGCCATCAAAATTGGTCTTGGCTTCCATGAAACTGTTAAAGGAGAATCTAGCTCACAAGGAAGTGCTAAAAATTTAGAGGAAGTCAATGTAAAACCTGAAGTGTTGAAAGAGTCAAAAGATCAACCAACAATCATGAATTCTCAAAGGAATTCATTCAAAAACGTTGAATGTTTTAAATATCATAATTATGGGCATGTTGCAGCAAATTGCAGGAGCAGATCATTTCAGCCTCAATCAAACAGTTCCTACATAGAAAGGTACTCTGGTTTCTTTAAGGGATATTGTTTTTCATGTAACAAGTATGGACATAAAGTAGCTGATTGTAAAAGAAGGAAGATCAGAAATACTCATTATAATTCTTATTACTCTGGACACATGAGATGTTATTCTTGTAACAAGTATGGACATGTAGAAAAGGAATGCAGGTTGAACAGATATGAGAAATTGGATAACTTCCAACACACAAGTAGAAAGTTTAAACAAGTCTGGAAAAAGATGGAGGGATGGAATAAGAATCAATCTAGAGAAGAAAAGGATACTTTTGTGGATGCTCTAGAAGACAATGATTTTCTTGAAGAAAACACTCAATTCAAGGACCGATCAGAAACGTAGGGAATTCTGACCTTACTGCAGTCATCCGCTTCTGAAGCTAACTTTTCTTATTGACTGCAAGAATGATGTGGGATACATTATGAGATTTAGTAATGTATCGTCACAGGGGGAGCAATGCATGATGACTCTCATGGTTGTTTTGATTATTCTAGTTATGTTTACTTCTGACAGCGCATCTGATGTGGAAAGGACAGGTACAGGAGGTACAAACTCAGGAGGAAATGAAGGAAGATGAAAATTTATATGCTTCACTTCCCATACGCGGGTTCTATTAACAAAAGTCGCGTATACATGCGAGTTCCAGCAGACACAGCCGCGTATGCATTGATGATAAGAGAATTTATCTGATAACTGAAGATCTGGAGCAGTGGTTCAAGGGGAGCAGCAGGTTGAATACTAATGATTGCATTGTTGGCAATATGACTAATTATTCTTGGCTATTGTGATACTCATGCTTAAATGATGATGGCTTGGTATATGGTTCATTATGATGAGTTTTTGATCCCTGATGCTCACACATGGATGAGTTGGAAGTCATTTGATTCAGAGATAATAATAGTCTATGCATAGTTTGTTACTATGGTTGAGATCTATTTCCTACATATGTTACTTCATGTTAACTCTTGAAGATCTTGATGATATTGGACCACATGGTTGATTTGAAGATGTTGTTCTGGTATGATAATCTCTCTTGGAAAGAATGTATTGATGCTGCACGGAATATGAAGACTTGGTTACTAATGCGCTTATGCTACCACCATTGGATGACGCTTGAAGACACAACTACACTGTTCTATCCATCTGTAGTCCAGGGAAGCAATCAAATATCTCAGAAAGAAGCTGAACACTGTCTTTTCCTCACACAGGATCAGATCTAGTCAAAATATAGAAGATGATAGTGGATACGCGGGTTTCCTGAAACACAGTCGCGTATATACGCGAGTTCATGCACAGAAAGCCGCGTATGTCTGATTGTTGACAATTTTTGCTTGGAGTCAGCTCTTTTCAGCATAGCTGCAGTGTTGTTTGGTATCTTTGATACTGTTTGGTATCTCTGGTGGTGTTCCAGTTCTCATAATTCTATTTCTCATATTGTTGATAAAGATGCCTTGATAATTTGTTGGTAAAAGTGTTCAGGATGCACAAACTAAGGGGGAGCCTTAGTCACATGAAAAGGATGCTTGGATGCACAGATTCAGGGGGAGCAGTGACATTGTTGAGTATAATGCTTTGTTGGCATTATGATGGTTCTGAAATATTTTCTCATGCTTGAGGACTTTCTGGTATTGGTCTTAAAGACATATATGTAATTTGATGAAAAGGTCATGTTGAGACCCATGATGTAAAATTTGTAATATTCAGTCATGTAAGGACTTGTCATTTTTGTAAACCCACTTGGTTGGGTAGTTGAGTCTCATATGTAAATTCACTTGGTTGAATATTTGTTGTAAGTATGAGTCATTGGTGATAGGAAAGTCATAGAGTCATGTACTTCATTGAAAATATGTTTGAAGATTCAGCATGAACTCAGGGGGAGCTTGGTCAAAAGGGGGAGAGTATGTTGGCTTTTGGTCTGCCCTTTGCCCTTGATGTCAAAGGGGGAGAGTGACATGGTGTTTGAATGAAGAATGGTGTCAAAATGGAGAGAGTGACATGGTGTCATTGTATTCTTAATGTACCTATCTGTTGTGGTAACCAAACACCATCGTGGTTGCCATCAAGTCCAAAGGGGGAGATTGTTGGAAATATGATGCAGAGTTTTGTCCTTGATGGCAACCCACTGAATGAAGATGAAGACATAAGATTGTTGGCACGTGTTGTCCTTGATGGCAATACACCTGATGAAGTTATTCTTGACTTGATGGACTTGGTAAATGATGTAAATCTGATGTGAAATGATGTTATATGATGCTGAGTGTTGTCATTGAATGGAAACCCAATTGATGAATTTGTGCTTGATAGAATATGTTCTTGATGAAGTAAATCTGATGTATCTACAGTGTGTATAGAAGGCAGTAAAGAAAAGAAGTCAGCATGTGCTAAATCTTGATGAAAAGAGTATGTCTCTAGGAATACGCGGATCTGTCTAAGGGAAGTCGCGTATGCACGCGAAAAAGAACGTGCCAAGTCGCGTATGGGCTAAAGCGCTCTAAAAGTGCAAAACCAGGGGTATTCACCATGGTATTGACCCATTGTATTGGTTAATGATCCGCCTAATTGACCCCGTCTAATGTAGTTTTGGGCTCATGGTATTGGTTTGGCTCATGGTATTGAAAAAGGGGCTCATGGTATTGAAAAAGGGAAAACCTATATAAAGAGAAGAATTTAATTATGCAAATCATGAGTGTGGGTGCAAGATGTCTGAGCTTGAATGAATACTTCTCTCTGAAGTAGATCTGAATGGAAAGGGTTACACTTGAAGATAAATCTGAATGCATGATGCACCAATGATGAAGAAGGGGATCTAGATCTGAATTGCACTTGTATCTACTAGATCTGCTGATGGAAGACTTAGATCTGAATTGAGGCGAACATCTGTCTGAAGTAAAAGGGTAAATCTGAACTGAACATCTGATCTGAAGAAGTATGTTGCTCTATAATGATTGAAGATCTATACGCTACTTCGCCGCAGAGGAAGTGCGTATATACGCGACTTCGATGAAGAGAAAGCGTGTATGCGCAATGAAATATGTACTGAGGTATACGCTGGTTGATATGGACGAAAGCGCATATATACGCGACATCAGTGAAGTGAAAGCGCGTATGCAAACTAGGGTTTGCTGAAGCATGGGGTATGAAACATCTGATCTGTTCTGCTGTATTACTACTATCTGATCTGTATTGTCTGAATTGGTAAGTATATGTTGGTGATGTATGTTTGAGCTTAAAAGTATTGAAAAGGGTCCAGTCTGAAAATATGATGAAACGTGGCCTGCAAGTTGTGTTCTATTGAAGTTGTTGGATCCAGTGTGAAAATTGATGAAACGTGGTCCAAGGTGGTGCTGAAGGTTGTAGCCTTTAGTCAGGGGGTTGTAGCTCCCTTCCAGGTGAGGCTGGTAAACGAGATCGGGGGTCGTAGCTCCCTTCCAGGAGAGGCTGGTAAACGAGTCAGGGGGTTGGAGCTCCCTTCCAGGAGAGGCTGGTAAACGAGCGCAGGTGGGTGCCTGCGTGCTGGTCAAGTCTGCGCCAGCACATATGTTGTAAGATGTTTTCTCTATAATAAAATATTGAAGGCTGAGCAACTGCAGCGGTGGTTTTCTCCCGACTTGGGGTTCCACCTAAAAATCCTGGTGTTCATGTGTGATGCTTTGTGTGATGGTTTATTCTGTTCTTACTGCACATGTTTACTGTTTATAGAACATCTAATGAATGAATGATGGAATTATATAAGTGAAGAACTAATGGCATAATTAGATCTCTGTGTATACGCGAGTTTTATGAAGGATATCCGCGTGTATACGCTACTTGTCTTCATCAAAGTAGCGTATGGGTTTTAAGGAATGAAAAAGTAAAAAGTCTTGAATATGCTGTAAATACTGATTCACCCCCCCCCTCTCAGTATTTTTCCCAACATAACTACGCTTCCAACTCTATCACAACTCTGCCACTTCAGTTCTAACTAAGTCCTCCATGCATGAGTCACCAACCACCCTAGGAATTTCATAATTCCTTCAGCTCACTAATTTTCCAAATCTATTCACTGAAATAAAGTGCTCCAAGCGAATAAGTTGATTTTTATTGTCAGATTATTATTAAGGGCTAATAATAATCGACATGCATATATTTTTAGATTAGCGATCTAGGTTGTTGGAAATATGTTGCCATTGATTTCAACAAGATATTCCCTAATTTCAATAGGGTGACCCTAAAGCGAATGGTTGAAACTAGTGGAAACATGTAGCTCAAGTGTCTTGGAAGAGCAGGTTCGAGGAACGAGAACAAAGGTCTAGGTGAAAATAATATCAAATATTTTGAAGCCATTTTTTTATGCAGAACGTGAGATGAAAGGCCAAATGGGACCCACTCAATCGAAATTACTCTAAAATTATAATTTCAGAAAATTGTTGGGATAGGGGCGTTGGGTGGTAGTTTGGTATTTGGTTATTTCACACAAAAATGAGACCAAGGGCACAAAACAAATTAGAAATGGAAATAAGGCCCCCGACAGGGCATTGAATGGCTTAGCTCCTCAACACCGAGCTGAAAGTCATAGGACCAACTGATATCGAGGAAAAAAATAATCTTTGGAGCTAAAGGGGCTAAAGGCCATGTGGTGACTATCTGATATCACCTAAGACGACCCTTTAGAGAGAAGTAGTGGTAATGGAGAGTGGTTTATCACTCTCTCGATAGTGTAGATAAATGGATTAGATCTACCTAATGTCAGCCCTCCCAAAACCATAGTCATCTCAGGAGTGGTGTCCAGGAGAAAATTTCTTAAACCTAACAATTTTCGGGAAGAAAAAAAAATAGAAGAAGAAGAAGAAATCAGTCGCAAAACCAAAATTATAGAGACATTTTTCTCTCTCCTCTAGCAGGACAAGTGGAAGCACAATATTGTATTGGAATACTTCAGAGGATGGTGTTAGTATCAACCAATAGAAGGTGGACATGTGGCATTAAATGTGGCATTTTTGGGAACCCAAGTGGCCCTTTCCTAGTGACAAGTGGCATCACTCAAAGGTCAAGACATGGAAAGGGTGACATCACCTCGGAGGGCTCAACCTAGAAGATTCAATTTTTGACATTTTGCAGTGGTTCCAGGTTGTACAGTACTAGGACATGGTGGTAGTGGACAGAGTGAAAGCCAATGAAAAGAGGTTCGAGAAGACCCTACCTTCCTGCTCATCTAGGTGGATAGAGCCTCGGAAATACAATAACGAGGCATAAAGGGATGTGTCGTGTTAAAAGGGAGCTTCGACGGTAGCATTGGACACAAGTTCCATTCAATAGTGGAGGACGAGGGGCTCAGTGACAAGAGAAAGTGGGACCAACCCCAGATCCTAGAATCCCCTAAATTTTAAATAATTGAGTTAAATAGAAGAGTCAGGATCATGAGATATAGCCTATGGGTTCATATTTGGTCACCTTAGATAGAGGAGTGACCAATGGTGCAAAGTCGTTAACAAAGAAAAAAGTTACGCGTAGGGATAAAAATGGCTAAGCACCCAAAATCTTAGGTTGTGGTTGCATAGACAAAAGGGGCTAAGAAAAATGGGCTTAAAGGTATAAATAACATAATTTCTACTTTAATTGCAATCTTGGGAGTTAAGCCAAAATTGACTATAGATAAAATTAGCAGGTGAAATATTAAATTATATAAAGAGCCAAAATGCATAAAATTAGAAGAAAATATCAGTTTAAGTGAAAGAAAGGGAGTGATGTATAGTTAGACCTAGAGATGAAGCCCATAACAACAAACAAAATACAGAAATACTGAGATGAACAGGAAAAAGGAAATAAAGAAGCATGCAAGCAATCAAAGAAACTATAAAAAAAGGCCCGATCAAGAAGAATCAATATAAACTATTTTTGAGATGGATATTTTGTTGGAGCGAGGTGTTGGTATGGTGTTTTCAGTAATCATATATTTTTGTAGGTGTTTTTCTGAAGTGGTGATAAATATTTAAGTGTTTTTGAAAGCAGAGAAGGCATTCATTGATCCTAGTGTGAAAATGGATGAAAGATGGAACAATGAGTGTCGAAAGAAAGTTATAGCTTTCTGATTAGAGGTTCATGCTCCTTCCAGTGGGTGTTGGAGAATAGTTGGGGTTGTAGCTCCATTCACTTGTACCTTTCAAAATCAAGGTGTTGTAGCTTCCTGTTGGTTGTAATGAGAACTTTGTAACTTCAAGTTGTAGCTTGCCCTATTAATAAAATGGAGTAGTGCTGAAGTCATCTATTCTTTTAATGATTTTATTGATTACTAAAATTGTTGAATATTACTTAAAGCGGTTTTTACTGTCTTATTGTGAAAATAAATTTTAATTGGTAAACTATTACAATATTGATTCACCCCCGACTCCCCCCCTCTCTATCAATATTTTCAAGTTTCCAATAATTAGTATTAGAGCCGTTACTTTTGATCATTCTAACATATGGAATAAATAAAAACAACGATGGAGAATGAGGAAGCAAGATTTACCAACAAGGCACCTATGTTTAGTGGAACAAATTATGTGTTTTGTAAAGTGAGGATGAAGATGTATATTTAATCACTTGGAGTTGATGCATGGGATTTTGTGGAAGAATAACATCAAAGACCCCAACGTTGCTAACCGAAGGTCAGAAGCTGTAGTTCACATACAATGTTGAAGTAATGTATTCCCTGCTTGCTAGCATACTTGAATCAAAACTTTTCAAGTTGATGGATTGCAAATATACCAAATCAATATGGGACAAGATGAGAAAGTAATTAATAACAGTAAAATAAAATTAAAGTTAAATGTAATACTAAATAGAAAGTAATTAATAACAGTAAAATAAAATGAAAGTTAAATGTAATACTAAATAGAAAGTTTCATAGTTTATGAGAGTTTTAAGCAAGAAAAAAGGGGAAATAAAAGGAATTAAAATATTAAAATAGACATACTTAGAAATAGAAACATCATTCCCTTCCATCATACACCAAAATTTCATATATATATTTAACATCAAATAGAAACTCATTTTGAGAGCTGAGATTTACCAAGCTGTAAGGTTGTTAAAATATGTTGCCATTGATTATCAGAGGCACCTTGATGTCAACAGTATGACCCTAGTGAATGGTTGAAACTAGTGTCAACATGTAGCTCAAGTGTCTTGAAAGAAAGGTCTGAGAATTCAGGACACCAAAGGTTGGGGTGAAAATAATAGCAAATAGTTTGAAGCCATTTTTTTATGCGTAACGTGAGATTGTACATAGTGTGTCAGAATCAGCTCAATTGAAATTACTCTGAAACATTTTTCCAACAATATAAAGAAGTATGCAAATCCACTCCTGGATCAAAATTTAGAGGCATTCAAAGTTAGGCCTACAAAATTCAAAACCTCAGAAGCCCGAAACCAGAGAACTGAAAAATCCCATAACATGGTGGAAATAAAAGAGGAGAAGGACCTGGGAAGTTTGAAACCCATAAGGTTCTTTTTTATCACAAAAATGGAGTGTATTAAGGTGGGGCGACACCACGAAACCTCGGGTCCGATAATTTTTTATAATTATAATTTCAGAAAATTTTTGGGATAGGGGCGTTGGGTGGTAGTTTGGTATTTAGTTATTTCACACAAAAATGAGACCAAGTGCACAAAACAAATTATAAATTGAAATAAGGCCCCCGACAAGACATTGAATGGCTTAGCTCCTCAACGCCGAGTTGAAAGTCACAGGACCAGGTCATATCGAGGAAAAACTTCATCTTTCGAGCTAAAGGGGCTAAATGCCATGTTGCGGCTATCTGATATCACCTAAGAAGACCCTTTAGAGAGAAGTAGTGGTAACAGGGAGTGGTTTATCACTCTTACGATAGTTTAGATAAATGGATAAGATCTACCTAATGTCACCCCTCCCAAAAGCAAAATCATCTCAGGAGTGGTGTCGAGGAGAAAAGTGTTGCGTTAACAGTGAAAGGATTATTATTACACAGATGCACAATTAAAGAACGATGTCCTGATGAAAATTGGGCGCGACTTCTACCTGGTAACTGCTACTGTAGATCCCGCTCTAAATTGGGCACGACACGCACGCTTTAGATCAAGTGTAATGGAACGAACGGAGAGGTGGGAGATATATATATATATATAGTTTATGAAAGAGCATTTCATTTCCTAGACGAAGCCGACATAATAGTTGAAATATAGTACAGTTAGATAACGTTTACAAGGTATGCTGATCTAAACTCATGTTTAGTCTACATGGAAGTTGGATATGTCAATTGGTCTTGAGATTAGATCCTAGTCCCTTCCAATTCGAGAAGGTTGTTTATATAATTAATTCATATGGATGATATTGCAAAAATAATGAGCAACATGGTTCGTCTTGGACTTGTATGCCTAGATGCCATTTTTTTCCACTAGATAGTGAGGGATTTCAAACTCCCCATAAATACAACAACTATGTTTGAGTATAATGAAACTAGGGGGAGTTTTTTTGGATGCCTATCCTTATGGTCTTCAACTAGCAGCCGGGCTTAAGTATGTTGGTAAAATTAATGTTGTTTCTAAAGAGCCTCAATTTGGGGTCATGAACCATGTGTTGATTTAATATGTTGTGAAGTTGTGTGCATGTGTGGTATGTTACAACTTAAAATAAAATGCTTGGTATAACACTAAAGGAAATTTACGAATAAATAGAAAGTAATTAATAACAATAAAATAAAATGAAAGTTAAATGTAATACTAAATAGAAAGTTTCATAGTTTATAAGAGCTTTAAGCAAGAAAAAAGGGGAAATAAAGAATGCAAAATGGTTTGTACAATGCATTACGGAAAAAACACCATTCCTTTCCACTATCATACAACCAAAATTTCTGATCTATCAACATCAAATGAAACTCATTTTGAGTTTTTATTAACAAGCTAAAAGGTTGTTGGAAATATGTTCCCATTGATTTCAATAGGATATTCCTTGATGTCAACAGGGTGACCCTAAAGCAAATGGTTGAAAATGGTGTCAACATGTAGCTCAAGTGTCTTGGAAGAGCAGGTTCGAGGAACAAGAAGAAAGGTCTAGGTGAAAATAATAGTAGATAGTTTGAAGCCATTTTTTATGCAGAAGGTGAGTTGAAAGGCCAAATGGGACCCACTCAATTGAAATTACTCTGAAATATTTTTCCAACCGTATAAGGAAGTCTGCAAATCGACTCCTGGATCAAACGTTATAGGCATTCAAAGTTAGGCCTACAAGGTAAATAAAGGAGAAAATAAGGTAAATAAATATAAACTCAAAGGTTTTAGGATCAAATTTGAATCATTGAGCATGCATGATGATGAAAATATTGCAAAGTATTTTAAAATAATTGATGAAGTTGTGAACACCATAAGAGGGCTTGATGAGAAGTTAGATGAAGATGTAGTAGTTCAAAAAGTATTGAGATGTCTTCCTGATAGGTTTAATCCCAAAGTGCCATCCATTGAAGAAATGGAAAATATGAGCACTATCACTCTAGATCTACTCCTTGTAATTCTCACTGCCTATGAGATGAGGAGTGTTAAAGGAAAGTCTACAACAAAAGAATGAGCCTTCAAAGAAGAAAGAAGTGCAAGGATGAGCACATTGGCATATGATATGAATCAGATGAAGAAGAAGCTAATTGTATGAGGAGGCTCAAGCGAAAATCAGGCAAGTACAAAGGTAAGTTTCCATTTAAATGTTTTAAATGTGGTCAATTAAGAAGGTTCTAAAGGAAAAAATAAAGTTAGCCGGAAATGTTTCTATGCTCAAGATGAAAGTTCCTCTAAAAGTGATCCCAACCAATCCTCAGATGAGGACAGTGATGATGAAATCCCTAAGGAATTCATGTTGACGGTAATTTAAATTCCTCAAGTTGAGGCCATTAATTTTGATGATGATGAAATATAAGTTGATCTTAAACGAGAACTGGTAAGTGAACATGAGGTGATAAGGAGGATGAGAAAGAAAACAAAACCCAGAAAGAATCTTTGATAAAGGAAGCGTTTGAGGTTGTTGATCCATTAATTGTGTAGTTAGAAGAAGGTAAGAAAATGTAAGAAACCATGAACCAACAGTTGATTGAGGAGGATAAAATATGTGAGAAGCGGGAAGGTGAAATTTTTTTGTTAAGGAAGGAGCTTGAAAAGGCTAAAACATAGGTCAGCTTCAATTAGAAATTCAACAAAGGGAAAAAAACTTAAATGAAATCTTGGAGGCTCAACGCATCTCAAGAGACAAAACTGGTCTTGGTTTTGATGCTTAATCAAGCTTAGAAACACTCAAATAGAGTTTGATCTCCTAAAGGATGTCTTGGTGTTGCCATCAATACTAAAGGGCGATATTGTTGGAAATATGTTTTCATTGATGTCAACACAATAGTCCCTGATTTCAATAAGGTGACCATTAAGCAAGTAGTTGAAAATGGTGTAAACATGTAGCTCAAGTGTCTCATAAGAGAAAGTTACAGGCGTAAGAAGAAAGGTCTAGTTGCAAATAATACCAGATAGTTTGAATCCATTTTTTTATGCAGCATGTGATATAAAAAGGCACATTGAACCCACTCAACTTGAAGGTACATTGAAATATATTTCCAACGATATAATGAAATCTGTAAATGAACTCCTGGATCAAAGTTCGAGGCAGTCAAATTTAGGCCTGCAAAATTCAAAATCCTGGAAGCCCGAAACCTCAAATTCTCATAACATTGTGGAAATAGACAAGGAGAAGGAGCCCAAAAGTTTGAAACTTGTAAGGTTCTATTTTATCAGAAAAACATAGTGTATTAAGGAGCTACACCGTAGAACCCTAAATCTCGTAACTTGTTATAATTAGAATTTCAGAAACGTGTTGGGATATGGGCTTTAGGTGGTATTTTGGTGTTTGTTAATTTAACATAGAAATGAGACCAAGGGAGAAAAATAAATTATAAAGGGAAATAAGGCCCCGATAATACCTTGAAGGGAATATCTCCTTAGTTCCTAGCTGATGGTTATGGGATAGGCCCATATGGAGAAAAATCTTCAACTCTGAGGCTATACGGGCTAAAGGCCATGTGGTGGCTATCCGACGACACTTGAGATGACCCTTTAGAGAGAAGTAGTGGTCACAAGGAGTATTTTGTGCTCTATCGATCGCGTAGATAAACGACTAAGAGCTACCTCAAGGTCACCCCTCCCAAAACCACAATCTGTGCAGGAATGGTGTCAAGGAGAGAAATGCTTGAAATTGACATTTTTAAAAATAATAAAAAAATAATAATAATAATAATTAATGAAGAAATCGGTCACAAAACGAAAACTCCAAATATTTTTCTCTCTCCTACAAGATGACAGGTGGTAGCATCAGATTGACTCGGAAAATAGGAGAGGATGATGTTAATATCAGCCAATAGGAGGTGGACATGCAACATGAAAATATGGCATTTTTGGGCACCCAAGTGGCCCTTTTCTAGGTGACAATTGTCATCACTCATAGGTTGAAATGTGTTAGTGGTGATGACATCCCAGATGGATCATTTAGGAATATTCAATTTTTGGCATTTGGCGGTGGTGTCGGGTTATAGAGTAATTGGAAACGATGGGATTGTAAAAAATGGAAACCAATAAAGAAAGGGTCGGATGGACCCTACCATCCAAATCATCCCAATCGATGGAGTCCCAAAATTTAAATAATGAGGCATAGGGGAATGCATCGAGTTAAAATGAAAATTTGACCTTAGCACTAAACATAGGTTCCATGCAATAGTGGAGGACAAGGGGCACAATGACAAATAGATAGTGGGGCAACCCCAGATCCCAGAATCTCGTAAATTTTAAATAATTGAATTAAATAGAAGAATCGGGATTGGGAGAGCTATCCTATGGGATTATCTTTTGTTCCCTCTTGCAGAGGTGTGACCAACGACTCGAAGTTGTTAACAAAAACAAAAAGGCCCAGATAACGCTGAAAAGGGGATAATCACCTAATAGCTTAGGTCATGGTCGCAGAGACTGGTCCTAGGGAAGAAAACAGGAAAAGGGCCCAACAAAAGGGGCTTAAAGGGAGAAACAATGGAACTGCTAGCTTAACTCTAGTCTTGAAAATGAACCCATAATTGAATATAGATAAAATTAGCAAGTGAAATGTTAAATTGTATGCAGAGACATAATGCATAAAATTAGTACAAAGCTCAGTTTAAGTGGCATAAAAGGTAGCGAAGGTAAGTTAGACCTAGAGATGAAGCCCAAAACAACAAATATAGTCAATAAATACTGAGATGAATAGGACAAAGGAAAAAATGAAGAAGCATGAAAGCAATCAAAGAAATTGCAAAATAAACCCTGATAAAGCATAATCGATATACAGAGAAGGAAATAATTTATCCTAGTATGAAAATGGATGAAAGATGGAAAAATGAGTGTCAAAATAAAGTTTTAACTTGTAGATTAGGGGTTGGTGCTCCTTGTAGTGGGTGCTGGAGAATAGTTTGGATTGTAGCTCCATTTAGTTGTAGCTGTAAAAATTAGGGAGTTGTAGCTTCCTGTTGTTCATAGCCATAAATTTGTAATTGCAAGCTATAGTTTTCCCTCTTAATAAAATGGAGAATAAGTTATGAAGTTATATATTCTTTGCATGAGTCTATTAATTACTGAAATTTTTGATTATTGCTGAAAGTGGTTTTTACTGTCTTATTGTGAAAATAATTTTTAATTGGTAAATTGTTACTATATAGATTCATCCGTCCCTCCCCCACTCTTAGTATTGTCCTGGTTTCCATCGAAGGTCTGATGATGAGAGGATGATTCAAGGAGGTAAGGTGGGAGAACCAATAGAGAATATTATTAGGAGATTTTATAGTCCAAAAATTGATAGGATGAAGCTTACTAAATGACCTCAAAGCTCTAAAAATTAGTTTTTACTAGTCTACAACAAAAAATTACCTTGTCAATTACTGAGATCCGAATTCATAGAAAAACAATAAAACCACTTATAGGTTTATTTATTTATCTTAATATATAGTACTATAAATAACGAGGCTTATTGAGGGTCTACTATCACAGGAAAACTAAATCCTAAACTACAAACTCATAACAATAATGATCCAATTGGATATTGGCGGCCACCCACCTACTCCATATAGAAATCCAGTCGCTTTCATCATTTTCCTTGTTTATAACAACATTTACTATTTTTAGTATTTTTTCAGGTCCTAAACATTTGAAGCATTTTTACACCCTAAACGGTGTTTTTTTGAGGTCTGCAACAGGCTCATTTCCATGGGAAAGGTCCTTGGAAGATCCTGTAGTACTTGGAGAGATATTTTTGATGATATATCATATGCACCAAATGGAGATAATATGACTGGGTCACGACCCCGGGAAGTTGGCTGCCAAACTAACCCCAACGGTGCCCACAAACGCTTGGTGTTCTGTCTCCTAGGGTTAGGGTTTTGGTTGTTTA
Organism: Pinus albicaulis; assembly: GCA_034641835.2. Lineage (NCBI taxonomy): Eukaryota > Viridiplantae > Streptophyta > Pinopsida > Pinales > Pinaceae > Pinus > Pinus albicaulis. Next base: position 38,512 of record JAXQQM020075964.1, on the reverse strand, counting down.
TGGTTTTCTCATGTTGTTAAATAATAAAAAGTCCCTTGAGCCTCATTGTAACACTGTTCAGAGGCATGTAGCAGCCACATATCTTCAATGAGATAAGCTACCATCGCCCGAGCTAGTTTATTTCCATTATATCCACAAGATTATTTCATTTATTTGATATTAATGAAATGATGTCCATTCTTTGATGAATCTCTGTGTTTATTTTTATTTATGTATCTTATTGTGTTCCTCCGTAAATATGGATCAGTGTTATCAGAACGGTCTTCTCTTTCTCGATATTTTTTTCATGTCCCCAACGAGATCATGATATAAGGAGTTAGGGCTCAATCTGGTTGAACCTTTGCAAGATCAGCCTCGCAAACCTTGACGAACTCCCATGGTGGAGGAAAATAAAGACGAGGGAGCAGGATATCCTATCAAAATATTTCTCAAGAAGGACCTCAAGAAAAAAAGGAACGTGATGATGGATAACTTTTCCCAGATCCTTCGATGGCTACCCACTAACAATGCATCTTCATCTGGTAACCACTCTGGAGGTGCCACTCCTTTTAGGGTACAAGTTAACTTCGAAATTCCCATATTTTAGGGCCAAATAGATGCATAAATAGTAGATAGATGGTTGAATCTATTAGAAGGATATTTTTTCAGTTCATGATTTTTTCAATTGGGAAAATATTACTTTTTCACTCCTCAAATCTGCCCCCGATGTCAAGGATTGGTGGGAAAAATATTGTTTGAAAAAGGACAAGGGGGAATCTTCCATGTTCTTGACCACACACACTTGGAATTATTTCCAAGATGCCATCAAAGAATAATACTACCTTGTGGGGAGCTATGAGGACAAGTACATATAATGGACTATGCTACAACAAGAAAGGGATCAAGATGTGCGTGAGCTGACGGATTTGTTCCATACCCTATGCACAAAGTTGGGTATCAAAGATTCAGAGAAACATTTGGTGCTTAGGTATTGCAGCTGTCTGCACAGATACATCCAAGAGGAAATGGAGTTCCTCTACATCTGCTCGCTTGGTGTAGCATACGGGTATGTGTTGGACAGGGTACCCCTATGTCTAAAGTCTTAGTAAAGAATATTTATTTTGAGGAGTGGAGTGCACTGCATGCAGATTTTTAAGAGTCAAAGGACTTTGGGGCAGGTCAAAGACCATTATTTTGTAAAGGGATGGGATAATTTTGTATACATTGAGCTCCACCCATGGTTTTCGGACCATGGTATTATAAAAGGAAAGACTATATAAGGAGTCTAGGGATATCTCTTGGATATCAATCTTAATGATAGAATGCATATGGATGTCATGTTAGATCTAAATTAGTTTTATATTATTTTGGTTTTTGCAAAGGAGAAGGCTCCTATAGCTTTGTGCATGGAGACCTTAGGAAGCCTACAGCTGAGTGCGCAAATACCTGCAGCTGTGTGCGCGGGGAAAGAAGTGATGTATTGAGAAGATCTGAGCTAATAAAAGAAGACTTTGAATAAATATCTAAGTATTTTACTTGTATGATTGCATTATGTATGTTTTATGATTATCTGTGCTAGATCGATCTTTTTATCTATAATTTCATCGTGAAGACTTAGATTGAGTTTATTATGATGATTAATGCATGTTAAATTAGAAAAGAGCGATCTGCAAATTATTTAAGTATATTTGTTTAACAACGTCTATATATTCGTCATACTAGTTCTGAGAAGCTCTGAATAAGTTTGAAGTAAGGATAAGCCCTAAAGCCACACTACATAGTCCCCCTAGATGTAGAAAACCGGTTCTAGCATCCCCTAATATTTCCTCAGGTGAGATTTTATCTGCGCAAGAGATCATTTCTGAAATGTTGGTTCATGAAGCCATCTCTGAACCTAGGTCTAGGACCCCATCAAGCTAACAAATGGGTATGTTTCCGAGACCGGGATCTGAAGACTAATGTAGATGTGGATGTGGCATCTGAGTAGAAAATATATTCAAGATTCGGTATCTCTGAAAGAGAGAGAATTTTTTGTACAAGAAAATAGAAATCCATGCCTATCAACTGAGAAGTGGTTACAGACATATATTTTTACAACTCAGCACAAGATATTTTTCTCAGCGTTCGCTAACAAGCTACACGAGTGGCTATCAAGACTAGCTAAGAATAAGACATATTTTAAGCATGATGAGCCTACGGCGAACTTCCTAATTTGTAGATTCAAGCCGAGGCAGTGTCGGAAGAAAAGACTGAGAAGCTCGCGATGGTGGTCAAGGACACTAAAGAAGAAGTGGATAAGGTAAGTCTTGAGCTTCAAATGCATATTGTTGAGCTCCAGCTAAAATTGCAACAACCTACTCAACTTGAGGTTCGGGAGCAATACGAAGCAGATGCTAAGGTTGTCATGAATAATATTGAGATGACAGTTAAGGATTGCAGCCAGATATTTGAGGACGTTATGGAAATTTGTGCCTCACTACACGAGGACCCCCATGTGCAGAAAATTGAAATAGAAATCAGAGAGGGCCAGTAAGAGTTCGATAAGATAAAGCTCATTGAACGGACATTAGTGCCAAAACAACGATTTTCCCATCTTCAAGAGGGCCAATTGTTGCAAGGAAAAATTGATGAGTCGTGAAAAAAGGAAAAAATTATCACCACCAGGATGTAGCCTTGGGAAGCAAAATCCACGCAGCTATCACAGACTGTGGATATCCAGTTGAAAGCACTCCGACAAATGTAGAAAGAAGTTTTTCAGAAAACAACAAGGCCGGCTATCGAAAATCTGCTAAACTAAGTTGGTGAGGCTGAGAAGCAATGCACCAAGTCAATCCAGCCACTGAATGATGAATTGAGGAGCATCAAAGAAAATACTTAGGGTGCACCCACTAAGTGACTCAGGACGAGTCACATCTTTTTCTTGGGGGCCTATTAGACAGCGTACACCTATCTCTAAATTTTTGGTAAAGAATCTATATTTGAGGAGAGAAGCACGTTGCGTGCAGGTTTTTAAGAGTAAAATGGCTTTGGGGTCGGTCAAAGACCCTTATTTTGTAAAGGGAAATGATAATTTTCATATGTTGAGCTCCGCTGATGGTTTTCAAACCATGCTATTATAAAAGGAAAGACTATATAAGGAGTCGATTGATATCTCTTGGATATCAATCTTAACAATAGAATGCATATGGATGTCATGTTAGATATGAATTAAGTTTGTATTATGTTATTTTGTGTGAAAGAGAAGGCTCCTCCAGGTATGTGCATAAAGACCTTAGGAATTCTGTAGCTGCATGCGTTGGGAAATAAGTGATGTATTGAGAAGATATGAGCTAATAAAAGAAGAATTTGAAGACATATCTAAGTATTTTACTTGTATAATTGCATTGTGTATTTTTTGTGATTATCTATGCTAGATCAAGGTTTTTATCTATGTTGGACACCTAATCCTCTAAGGGTTGGTGTAGAAGGCGAATGGAAGATGAATAAAAGGGTTGCAATAATGTATTATAAATGTACGTCATGTGAATAATATGAGATCACACGATTTTCTTTCTCATCCATTTTCTGTCCATTCCGTGTGTGTTTAACATGGTATCAAAGCCACGATGTGTGGCCTTCCCTGACCATTAAATTTGTTCTCTTCTTTGGTTGCCAATGAATTTTTTTTGTTGAACTCTATGAAAATAATTTTTTCCTCAGAAACTATTATCTGCCATTACATGCCTATTTTCGCTGTTACAAATTAAATTTTTCTACCCCAAATGTTTTAAAGCCTCTCTTGCCATTTCTGCCTTTCTCCTAATTAGAACTTCCACCTTATAGAGCGTTTTACTAAGTCTACAAAGCGAATATCCTCTGACTATTAGAACTGCGTTTTACTTGAGCATTTTACAATTGCAGAGAGAAACGTTGTCAATTTATGTGAGCATTGAATCTTCACCAGCGTAATATTTTTGAGATGCATTAAACCTTCTGTGGGAGTTCTTATGTTCATTAATTTATGGATGTATGACCGTGAAAACATGGCTCCTAGCACTATTGTTGAACAAGATCTCTGCATTCAAAGACTGGGTTGTGCCTAAGCCAACAACATAAATGTCTCTAGATTGAACGTTGGTGTCTCCTCTTCCCATTGCATGTTGCCTCCTCCCACTGCATGCTTCCTCTCAACACCGTGACTTCCCAAAATTCCCTCCAAACCTACTCCTACCTCCCTCCCACCTCTGCGCGCTCAGCCCCTTCAACTCCAGAAGCACTCCTCCATCGGCTCTGCTCCCTTTTTTCCCTCAGCCTACTCTCCCTCCTCTCTCCTTGTGATCCCGCTCCCTCACACCTCCTTGTCGTGGCCTCATGCAGACTCACCTCCTCTCGTCGGCACCCTATCTCCATCCTCCTCCCTCCCTTTGCTGCTCCCCCCTCCCTCCGCTGTGACTATTGCTTCATCACAGCAAAATTCCTAGCTTTTCAGCTATCATAGCCTGTTCGGTGTTGACAATGTCCATGATAACAACCCCTCTAAGAATTTGAGCCAAGCTAACCTTGACTACATATAAAGATTTCTTTGAATCGGTTATTTCTAGACCATTACCATAGACAGTAAAAACTCTGTCGCTTTCCATTTCGAATCCAAATAAATAACCTTCCAAATTTCGTAGAAGGCTCTCATTTAAAAAATTAATCTTCAATATCTGCAAATGAAAAGGTTGTAGAACCATAATAGACAGAGAGGGAAGGGAGAGGAGGAGTCATAGAACCTCGATTTCGCTTTGTGTTGGATTGTGTGTAGGTGGGAGAGGCCGAGCATAGGTGCGAAGAGAGAGGAAGGGCCAGTCTAGGCCCTTCAAAATGTGCATATCAGACCTGTCAAAGTCAAGAATTATAGATTTGTCCAAAAGGTAAATCCTCCAGAGGTTGAGGTGATTCGATCTGAGGAATTATTCGGTGTTTCCGCGATTGTTCTGAGTTTCTTTTACAAAGGATAGGATTTCATACGTCTGGGTTATTATGTGAGCAACCAGTACCTACAACATGAGCTTATTGAGGAGCCTTCTTTAATTGTGGCCATTGACAAGGTTCAAAGATTTGTTTTGGCATCCATGCCTAAGGGTTAACAGGTTTCATATTTCTTTTCAAAAAATTTCTTCTATTCAATGTGATTCAAACTCTAGTGATGAGTATATTTAAGTTTCATTTCTACTCAATTTTTAACTCTTCTTCTCATTGAGATCATATGGCTTAAAAGAGAAAATTTTTATTTTGAACAAAAAAATATGATTTAGCTTTGAGGAAGACCTAACTAGAGTAATATTTTGTGAATTGAGCCATGTGGTATGTTAGAGTTTTTATAGCCATATGATGTATGAGGTACATTTGAAGATGTGGACATAGCGAGTTAGTATTTATCTTCCTCATTATTTTTTCATTCGTTGATTGTTGAAGCATGGGGTTAACAAGTAATTTTTGAAGTTTAAATTGCTCAGATTGACCCTTTGTTAGAGTTATTAAGAACTCTAATCTTATCTACTTGTGGAGACACAATTAAAATCAGCAGGGACACCTTGTCTAATATTAAGGTATGTCTACAATATGCACAAGAAAATATTGATGTTTTACAACTTGAGACATAACTACAGAAAGGTGAGATTCAGAAGAAGACTCATCATTATGAACCTATTTTTTTCAGAACATTGAGAAAAACTCCCATCAACAACAAGAAATTTTTTAGATCACTGAGCCCAGTACGAGATCAGCTTGGAGTGCAGAAGCAAAAATACAGTCTACACTTCCCAAGCCCATCATCAAACCTTGGGAAGAGATTGTCCATAACAAGAAAAAAAATGGTATTGGATATAAAAAGGATGTGTCCTTTCATATTCCAGACTACTCCAAGCCCATCAAATTTCAGAGTGTCGTATTTCTTCATGATAGCTCACCTTCAGCTATTCAAGATTATGCTCCTCTTCCACAACATAGTGTGAAATGCCAACACTATGACCGAGTTGGCCATATGAAAGATCATTGTTTTGATATTCACCCATGCAAGCACTGTGGTAAACACACTCATTATTCACACAGATGGTTCATAAACAAGCCTCCTGCAAGAACAAAGATTCATCTTGGATGGATCGCTTCTTCGAAATGGGCATCAAAAACCAAGGAGATGTTTTAGTCATATGACATAATTTCTTCTAGAATATTAAAAGGTCTTTCAATTTATTTTTAACCATAATATCACCTTGTATCTAACTGAGGGGGAGATGATGGTCATATACAAGCTTCAAAGCCACATCAAGCGAGGCTGAGCCACAGCCTATCATTCCAGATTCAGAGTTGTAGCCAGAGACACAGAAGTTCAAGTGAGACTGAGCCACAACCTTTCATTCCAGATTCAGAGTTGTAGCCAGAGACAAAAATTCCCATGATCATGCCTTTTGTTGGTGGTCAGCCATAAAACATCTATTCGAGGTTGCTATTCTTTCTCTAGAAGAAGGCTTCAGCTTCTTTCCAGTTTTTGTAGAATTCTAGTAAATGCATCAAGCATTCTAGAGGTGGTGGTCATCCTTAAACCATCACAGGTTTTAGACCTCCCTTATTCCAGGTTGAAGGTCTCCCTCTTCAAAATATGAGGAGAACTTCCTCTAGTAGAAGACCTCAACTTCTTGCTTGATTTGGAAGAGTTCGGGGAGCTACACATAGCGTTCTAGTGTTGGTGGTCATCCTTAAACCTATGCCAACATTTCAAAGAGCTCATTTAGCCATGTGCTACCATGCACACTTTGGAAATTTTGTATTATAGCTCTCTTCTTGGACTCACACATACCCCTTCAGATTAAGGGGGGGAATGTTGGACACCTAATCCTCTAAGGGTTGGTGTAGAAGGCGAATGGACATAACAATTCCAAGAGACCATGGAAGGTGAATCCAAGGATCACAATAATGTATTATAAATGTACGTCATGTGAATAATATAAGAACACACGATTTTCTTTCTCATCCATTTTTTTTCCCTTCAATGTGTGTTTAACAATATATAATTGAATCATGAATACTTGGATCAGGTTTATTATGATTATTAATGCATGTTAAAGTAGAAAAGCGTAGTATGCAAAGTAGCTAAGCACATTTGCTGAAAATAGTCCATATATTTTTCATACTCATTCTGCGAAGCTTTGAATATGTATGAAGTAAGGATAATCCCTAAATCCACACTCCATAGTCCCTATGGATGTAGAAACCTGGTTCTAACATCCCCTAATATTGCCTCAGGTAAGACTTCGGTCTACGTAGCAGATCGTTTCCGAAAGGGATGGTAATAGAGGGTTCTGTTGGCTCGTGTAGCCATATATGAACCTGGGTGTAGGCCCCCATCAAGCCAATAGTATGCTGGAAAAATTAAGTTTAAATTAAAATAGAAGAATCAAGGCTTATGATATGAAAATCAAAATCAAGGGTGTAGAAATTTATTAATACTGATAGTATTACCAGATTCTCCTGATCTAGAAAATTAATCTTATGTTAAATACATAATCCTTCCACTTAATTCTTTTCGGAAATTAAATCGTCCATTGCAAACACATGAATAAAATAAATCACACATAAACACAGTTGTTTAACGGGAAAGCTTAAAGATAAAAACCCCAACTATCATACATTATTTATATCAATGGAATAATGTAACAATCTCATACAAATCTTAGTACATCAAGCTAGCAGTACAATATAGAATCGTCACACACTGTCATGCAGAAATTTGCATATCTATGCACCAATTTATTGCCTCCTAACAACCTACCTCCATTCCACAATCCCTGCTGAGGAAGACTCTTGAATGAATTTGAATTGGCCTTGCCTTGACTGCACAATGCTCATTGGCATCTCCAATGTGTGTCATATGCATTGAATGCATCACTATAGTCACAACAGATAGTCCATCTAACCCTTTCACCTATCTCTCCACTGGGTCTCCACTAGAACTGACATGCAGGTAGTTAACTGTTATATTTGTTCAGTTTCAAGTGAGTTATTAGTTGTGAATTAATTAACTAATTAATTCAATAAACTCTCACTAGTGTATCTTCAGTTAGAACTAGATACAACTAGCACAACTGAGTTTAACTCACTTAACTGAGTTAAACTAAATAACAACTCCCATAACTATGCTTCCAACTCTATCACAGCTCTGCCACTTCAGTTCTAACCGAGTCCCCCATGCATGAGTCACTAACCACCCTAGGAATTGCATAATTCCTTCAGCTCACTAATTTTCCAAATATGTTCACTGAAATAAAGTGCTCCAAGAGAATAAGTTGATTTTTATTGTCAGATTATTATTAAGGGCTAATAATAATCGACATGCATCTATTTTTAGATTAACGATCTATTTTTAGATTAGAGATCTAGGTTGTTGGAAATATGTTGCCATTGATTTCAACAAGATATTCCCTAATTTCAACATGGTGACCCTAATGAGAATGGTTGAAACTAGTGTCAACATGTAGCTCAAGTGTCTTGGAAGAGCAGGTTCGAGGAACGAGAACAAAGGTCCAGGTGAAAATAATAGTAGATAGTTTGAAGCCATTTTTTTATGCAGAACGTGAGCTAAAAGGCCAAATGGGACCCACTCAATCGAAATTACTCTGAAATTATAATTTCAGAAAAGTGTTGGGATAGGGGCATTGGGTGGTAGTTTGGTATTTGGTTATTTCACACAAAAATGAGACCAAGGGCACAAAACAGATTATAAATAGAAATAAGGTCCCCGAAAGGACATTGAATGGCTTAGCTCCTCAACGCCGAGCTGAAAGTCATAGGACTAGGTCATATCGAGGAAAAACTTCATCTTTGGAGCTAAAGGCGCTAAAGGCCATGTGGCGACTATCTGATATCACCTAAGATGACCCTTTAGAGAGAAGTAGTGGTAATGGGGAGTGGTTTATCACTCTCTCGATAGTGTAGATAAATGGATAAGATCTACCTAATTTCACCCCTCCTAAAACAACAAGTCATCTCAGGAGTGGTGTCGACGAGAAAAGTTCTTAAACCTAACAATTTTCGGGAAGAAAAAAAAAATAGAAGAAAAAGAAGAAATCAGTCGCAAAACCAAAATTACAGAGACATTTTTCTCTCTCCTCTATCAGGACAAGTGGAAGCACGAGATTGTATTGGAATACTTCAGAGGATGGTGTTAGTATCAACCAATAGCAGGTGAACATGTGGCATTTTTGGGAACCCAAGTGGCCCTTTCCTAGTGACAAGTGGCATCACTCAAAGGTCAACACATGGAAAGGGTGACATCACCCCAGAGGGCTCAACCTAGAAGATTCAATTTTTGACATTTTGCAGTGGTTCCAGGTTGTATAGTACTAGGACGCAGTGGCAGTGGATAAAGTGAAAGCCAATGAAAAGAGTTTTGGGAATACCCTACCTTCCTTCTCATCTAGGTGGATGAAGTCCCAGAAATTCAATATCGAGGCATAAAGGGATGCTCCTAGTTAAAAGTGAGCTTCAACCGTAGCATTGGACACAAGTTCCATTCAACAGTGGAGGACGAGGGGCTCAGTGACAAGAGAAAGTGGGACCAACCCCAGATCCTAGAATCCCCTAAATTTTAAATAATTGAGTTAAATAGAAGAGTCATGATCATGAGATATAGCCTATGGGTTGATATTTGGTTGCCTGAGATAGAGGTGTGACCAATGGTGCAAAGTCGTTAACAAAGAAAAAAGGCACGCGTAGGGATAAAAAATGGCCAAGCACCCAAAATATTAGGTTGTGGTCAAATAGACAAAAGGGGCTAAGAAAAATGGGCTTAAAGGTATAAACAACATAATTTCTACTTTAATTGCAATCTTAGGAGTTAAGCCAAAATTGACTATAGATAAAATTAGCAGGTGAACTATTAAATTCTATAAAGAGCCAAAATGCATAAAATTAGATGAAAATATTAGTTTAAGTGAAAGAAAGGGAGTGATGTATAGTTAGACCTAGAGATGAAGCCAATAACAACAAACAAAATACAGAAAGACTGAGATGAACAGGAAAAAGGAAAAAATAAAGAAGCATGCCAGTAATCAAAGCAACTATAAAAGAAGGCCCGATCAAGAAGAATCAATATAAACTATTTTTGAGATGGATATTTTTTTGGAGCGAGGTGTTGGTATGTTGTTTTCAGTAATCATATATTTTTGTAGGTGTTTTTCTGAAGTGGTGATAAATATTTAAGTGTTTTTGAAAGCAGAGAAGGCAGTCATTAATCCTAGTGTGAAAATGGATGAAAGATGAAACAATGAGTGTCGAAAGCAAGTTGTAGTTTGCTGATTAGGGGTTCATGCTCCTTCCAGTGGGTGTTAGACAATAGTTGGGGTTGTAGCTCCATTCACTTGAACCTTTCAAAATCAAGGCGTTGTAGCTTCCTGCTGGTTGTAACGAGAACTTTGTAACTTCAAGTTGTAGCTTGCCCTATTAATAAAATGGAGTAGTTCTGAAGTCATCTATTCTTTTCATGATTTTATTGATTACTGAAATTGTTGCATATTACTTAAAGTGGTTTTTACTGTCTTATTGTGAAAATAAATTTTAATTGGTAAATTATTACAATATTGATTCACCCCCACTCCCCCCCTCTCTATCAATATTTTCAAGTTTCTAATAATTAGTATTAGAGCCGTTACTTTTGACCATTATAACATATGGAATAAATAAAAACAACAATTGAGAATGAGGAAGCAAGATTTACCAACAAGGCACCTACGTTTAGTGGAACAAATTATGTGTTTTGTAAAGTGAGGATGAAGATGTATATTTAATCACTTGGAGTTGATGCATGGGATTTTGTGGAAGAATAACATCAAAGACCCCAACGTTGCTAACCGAAGGTCAGAAGCTGTAGTTCACATACAATGTTGAAGTAATGTATTCCCTGCTTGCTAGCATACTTGAATCAAAACTTTTCAAGTTGATGGATTGCAAATATACCAAATCAATATGGGACAAGATGAGAAAGTAATTAATAACAGTAAAATAAAATGAAAGTTAAATGTAATACTAAATAGAAAGTAATTAATAACAGTAAAATAAAATGAAAGTTAAATGCAATACTAAATAGAAAGTTTCATAGTTTATGAGAGTTTTAAGCAAGAAAAAAGGGGAAATGGTTTGTACAATGCATTACGGAAAAAAACACGATTCCTTTCCACTATCATACAACAAAAATTTCTGATATATCAACATCAAATGAAACTCATTTTGAGTTTTGATTAACAAGCTAAAAGGTTGTTGGAAATATGTTGCCATTGATTTCAACAAGATATTCCTTGATGTCAACAGGGTGACCCTAAAGTGAATGGTTGAAACTAGTGTCAACATGTAGCTCAAGTGTCTTGGAAGAGAAAGTTCGAGGAACGAGAACAACGGTCGGGGTGAAAATAATAGCAGATAGTTTGAAGCCATTTTTTTATGCAGAACGTGAGCTGAAAGGCCAAATGGGACCCACTTAATCAAAATTACTCTGAAATATTTTTCCAACAATATAAAGAAGTATGCAAATCCACTCCTGGATCAAAATTTAGAGGCATTCAAATTTAGGCCTACAAAATTCAAAACCTCAGAAGCCCGAAACCCGAGAACTAAAAAATCCCATAACATGGTGGAAATAAACGAGGAGAAGGACCTGGGAAGGTTGAAACCCATAAGGTTCTTTTTTATCACAAAAATGGAGTGTATTAAGGTGGGGCGACACCGCGGAACCCCGGGTCCGATAAATTTTTATAATTATAATTTTAGAAAACTTTTGGGATAGGGGTGTTGGGTGGTAGTTTGGTATTTAGTTATTTCACACAAAAATGAGACCAAGTGCACAAAACAAATTATAAATTGAAATAAGGTCCCCGACAGGACATTGAATGGCTTAGCTCCTCAACGCCGAGTTGAAAGTCACAGGACCAGGTCATATCAAGGAAAAACTTCATCTTTGGAGCTAAAGGGGCTAAAGGCCATGTGGCGGCTATCTGATATCACCTAAGATGACCCTTTAGAGAGAAGTAGTTGTAACAAGGAGTGGTTTATCACTCTCACGATAGTGTAGATAAATGGATAAAATCTACCTAATGTCACCCCTCCCAAAAGCACAATCATCTCAGGAGTGGTGTCAAGGAGAAAAGTGCTTAAACCTATCAATTTTCAAGAAGAAAAAAATATAGAAGATTAAGAAGAAATCAGTCGGAAAACCAAAATTACAGAGACCTTTTTCTCTCTCCTCTAGCAGGACAAGTGGAAGCACGAGATTGTATTGGAATACTTCAGAGGATGGTGTTAGTATCAACCAATATAAGGTGGACATGTGGCATTAAATGTGGCGTTTTTGGGCACCCAAGTGGCCCTTTCCTAGTGACAAGTGGCATCACTCAAAGGTTGACACATGGAAAGGGTGGCATCATCCCGAAGGGCTCAACCTAGAAGATTCAATTTTCAACATTTTGTAGTCGTTCCAGGTTGTACAGTACTAGGACACAGTGGCAGTGGACAGAGTGAAAGCCAATGAAAAGAGGTTTAGGAAGACCCTACCTTCCTGCTCATATCGGTGGATGGAGCCCCGAAAATTCAATAATGAGGCACAAAGGGATGCGCCAAGTTAAAAGGGAGATTCGACTGTAGCATTGGACACAAGTTCCATTCAATAGTGGAGGACGAGGGGCTTAGTGACAAGAGAAGGTGGGACCAACCCCGGATCCTAGAATCCCCTAAATTTTAAATAATTGAGTTAAATAGAAGAGTCGGGATCATGAGATATAGCAATTGGGTTGATATTTCGTTGCCTCGGATAGAGGTGTGACCAATGGTTCAAAGTCGTTAACAAAGAAAAAAGGCACACGTAGGGATAAAAAATGGCTAAGCACCCAAAATATTAGGTTGTGGTCGCATAGACAAAAGGGGCTAAGAAAAATGGGCTTAATGGTAGAAACAACATAATTTCTACTTTAAATGCAATCTTGGGAGTTAAGCCAAAATTGACAACAACTAAAATTAGCAGGTGAACTGTTAAATTATATAAAGAGCCAAAATGCATAAAATTAGAAGAAAATATCAGTTTAAGTGAAAGAAAGGGAGTGATGTACAGTTAGACCTAGAGATGAAGCCCATAACGACAAACACAATACAAAAAGACTGAGATGAACAGGAAAAAGGAAAAAATAAAGAAGCATGCAAGAAATCAAAGAAACTATAAAAGAAGGCCCAATCAAGAAGAATCAATATAAACTATTTTTGAGATGGATATTTTGTTGGAGCGAGGTGTTGGTATGGTTTTTTCAGTAATCATATATTTATGTAGGTGTTTTTCTGAAGTGGTGATAAATATTTAAGTTTTTTTGAAAGCAGAGAAGGCAGTCATTGATCCTAGTGTGAAAATGGATGAAATATGGAACAATGAGTGTAGAAAGCAAGTTGTAGCTTGCTAATTAGGGGTTCACGCTCCTTCCAGTGGGTGTTGGAGAATAGTTGGGGTTGTAGCTCCATTCACTTGTACCTTTCAAAATCAAGGCATTGTAGCTTCATGCTGGTTGTAACGAGAACTTTGTAACTTTAAGTTGTAGCTTTCCCTATTAATAAAATGGAGTAGTTCTGAATTCATCTATTCTTTTCATGATTTCATTGATTACTGAAATTGTTGCATATTTATTAAAGCGGTTTTTATTGTCTTATTGTGAAAATAAATTTTAATTGGTAAATTATTACAATATTGATTCACCCCCCACCCCCACCCCCCCCCCCTCTCAATATTTTCCTAGTTTCCAATAATTAGTATTAGAACCGTTACTTTTGATCATTCTAACATATGGAATAAATACCAACAACCATGGCGAACGAGGAAGCAAGATTTACCAACAAGGAACCTATGTTTAGTGGAACAAATTTTTTGTTTTGTAAAGTGAGGATGACGATGTATATTTAATCACTTGGAGTTGATGTATGGAATTTTGTGGAAGAATAACATCAAAGACCCCCAACATTGCTAACCGAAGGTCATAAGCTGTAGTTCACATACAACATTGAAGTAATGTATTCCTTGCTTGCTAGCATACCTGAATCAAAACTTGTCAAGGTGATGGATTGAAAATATACCAAAGCAATCTGGGATAAGATGAGAAACTACTATGAAGGAGACAGCAAGGTAAAGAAATATAAAATCAAAGGTTTTAGGACCAAATTTGAATCATTGAGCATGCATGATGATGAAAATATTGCAAAGTATTTAAAAAAAGTTGATGAAGTTGTGAACACCATAAGAGGGCTTGATGAGAAGCTAGATGAAGATGTAGTAGTTCAAAAAGCATTGAGATGTCTTCTTGATAGTTTTAATCCCAAAGTGCCAACCATTGAAGAAATGGAAAATATAAGAAATATCACTGTAGATCTACTCCTTGGAATACTCACTGCCTATGAGATGAGGAGTTATAAAGGAAATTCTACATCAAAAGAATCAGTATTCAAAGAAGAAAGAAGTGCAAGGATGAGCACGTTGGCACATGAAATTAATCTAATGAAGAAGAAGCTAATTTTATGAGGAGGCTCAAGAGAGAATGAGGCAAGTATAAAGGTAAGTTTCCATTTAAATGTTTTAACTGTGGTCAATTTGGTCATTATGCATCAAAGTTTCCTAAAAGGAAGAAAAAGAATTATGATCCTAAAGAAAAAATTAAGAAGGTTCTAAAGGAAAAAATAAGGTTAACCAGAAAGTTTTATATGCTCAAGATGAGAGTTCCTCTAAAAGTGATCCCAACCAATCCTCATATGAGGAAAATGATGATGAAATCCCTAAGGAATTCATGTTGATGGTAATTAAAATCCTCAAGTTGAGGCCATTAAATTTGAAGATGATTAAGCATAAGTTGATCTTGAATGAGAACTTGTAAGTGCACTTGAGGAGATAAAGAGGATGAGAAAGAAAACAAAACCCAGAAAGAATCTTTGATAAAGGAAAAGGTTGAGGTTGTTGATCCATTACTTATGTAGTTAGAATAAGGTAAGAAAATCTAAGAAACCATGAACCAACAATTGATTTAGGAGGATAAAATATGTGAGAAGCGAGAAGGTGAAATTTTGTTGTTAAGGAAGGAGCTTGAAAAGGCTAAAACATAGGTCAAATTCAATTAGAAATTCAGCAAAGTGAAAAAAATAAATGAAATCTTGGAGGCTCAACACATCTCAAGAGACCGAACTGGTCTTGGTTTTGATGCGTAATAAAGCTTAGAAGCTTAATTGAAAATTAAAAAGGCAATCAACTTTGTTCCCCTTGCAAAAGAAGAGTTCACATAGTAGCTAGAAGACAATAAACAATCTAAGAAAAGTCAACAGAAGAAAAAAAAGGAGCACGTTGTCCATGTTATTTGAATTTCCCAAAATTCTACTCATTGCAGAAGGAAATGATCAAGGGAAAATTATATATTCCCAAGGTATTGTTTTAAATGCACCAATTATGGCCAAAAAGTTACAAACTGCATAGTTCATTTATCATACAGACAAATCAAAGCCGAGAACTTATTTTAGCAGGGAAGAAGTAGGCCTACGTATATAAATTCTTTTTCTCCTATGAATGATAAGGTACAATGCTTTAAGTTCCAAAATTTTGGGCATATAGTAGTTAATTCCATGCTTAAAGAAACAAAGACATAGCTAATTATTGAGAAAATTGAATAGCAACCCAAAGTGTGGAAATAGAAAGAGAAATCAGAGCAATGTGATATTTATTTGTATGCTCAAAATGGTGGGAGCCATTGGTATGTGGAAAGTGGTTGTTCCAGGAACATGACAGGAGATAGAGGTGAGTTTGTCACATGGAAGCCTATAGACAAAGGTAATGTGACTTTTGGCAATAATGCTCCAGGAAAAATAACTGCAAAAGGAGTGGTTAGCTTATCAAATGGAAAAGGTAAAGATAATAATGTGTTATATGTTGATGGGATGAAACATAATTGGTTGAGTGTGTCTCAGATGTGTGATCAAGGCTATTATGTGATTTTCAAAGCTACAAATTGTCAAATCAAGTCTTAATGTATATGATAAATAGTTGATGAGGCTGTAAGAATAGAAAAAAATGTCTATTTGTTGAAGGAAAATAACGAAAGGTGTTTCTTATCAAAGACATATGAGAGATGGTTGTGGCACATAAAGCTTGAACATCTAAAATTTGATCAGATTGTCAAGCTTAGAAAGAAAAAAATAGTCAAGGACCTGCCTAGGATTTCAAAAATAGAGAACATTATTTGCAAATATTCTCAACTAGGAAAGCAAGCTCGAGTTTAGTTCAAGGCAAAGGAAAAATATCCCACAAAACCATTGCAGCTGGTACACATGGATTTATATGGACCATCCATAAATCAGTCACCCATAGGTAAAATATACTTCATGCTAATAATTTACGATTTCAGTAGAATGGTATGGGTTTCCTTCCTCAAGGGAAGATCTGTAGATTTTAAGTAGTTAAAAGAATTCAAATCCATGATTGAGAGCGAAACTAATTACAAAATCAAATGCATAAGGTATGAAATTGGAGGTGAGTTAACTTCATAAGAATTTTATTAATTATGTAAATTTAATGGAATCAAAAGGTAGTTTACCATAGCAAAGTATCCCCAACAAAATGGTGTTGCAGAGAGAGAAAACAAGTCAGTGCAACAATTAGCAGGAGCTATGATGTCAAAAAATAATGTTCAATAAAGGATTTGGGTAGAGGAAATTCATACAACAATGTTCATCCTCAACAAAGCTCAGTTTCCACCAAATAGTGACAAAATTCCTTATTATTTGTCGTGTGGTAGACCAAAAATAGTCAAATACTTCAAAATGTTTGGCAACATATGCTAGATCAAGAGAAACGACTAGAAACTTGGGAAAGTCAATGGTAGAGTTGATGAAGGAATATTTATGGTTTATTCAAAGAATAACAAAGGATACATTTGTTACAATAAATTCAACAAGAGAATCATTGACTGCATCGATGTAAAGGTATATGTGCACGATGATCAAGAAGTGAAAGAACTCGAAAAATATAGCGTTGATGAACTAGTAAGCATTGGTGATGAGAATGATGACATAGATTCAAAAGAAAGTGAGGAAGATCCCTCTAGTCCTTACGCTAGATATCCCCCGAGGTATGTACAAAAACACCATCTATTTGATCATATTGTTGGTGAATTAAATTATGTAGTGAAGACGAGAAGGAGGTTAGAGGATTCTCTCACACGAGCACCTGTTGCAATGTTTTCCATAGAGGAACCAAATGATATTGTTCAATTGAGTCATGAACATTGGCTAAAGTCCATGAATGAATAATTATACTAGATAGAGAAAATTGAGACTTGGGAATTTGTTCCAAGACTTGCAAACAAGAATGTTATTGGCAGAAAGTGGGTATTCAGGAATAAGTTGAATGATCATGGATAAGTGATGATAAACAAGGACATGTTAGTGTGTAAAGGCTATGATCAAATAAAGGGATTAGACTATGATGAAATTTTTTCTCATGTTTCTAGATTAGAATCAATTAGAATGATTTTGGCATTTTCTTGTTTAAAAATTTTAAAATTATCAAATGGATGTCAAATCTACTTTCCTTAATGGAGAGCTACAAGAGGAAATTTATATAGAGCAACCAAAATGTTTTCATTTGAAATAGAAACCAAACTTTGTTTTCAGACTTAAGAAGGAATTTTATGGCCTCAAGCAAGTCCTTAGGGCTTGGTATTCAAATATATATAGCTACCTACTCAAGTATGGATTTAAAATAGGAGCAACTGAAAAAAATCTGTATGTCAAAGAAAACGATGACAAAATCATTGTGGTGGTAGTATATGTTTATGATATAATCTTTGCAAGTAATTCTAATTTGTTGAAAAATGGTTTTGTAGGTGATATGAAGGCACAATTTGAGATGTACATGCTTGGATTAAAGATAACACAGACCCATAATGGTATTTTTATATCTCAAGGAAAGTATCTGAAAGAAATGTTGAATAAATTTGGCATAGAAGAATGCTCTTTAGTGAGCACTCCAATGGTGACAGGTTGCAAGGTTAGCAAGTTGGATGAATATCCAACAGTGGAACATACTCTATATAGATCCATCATTGGAAACCTCTTATATTGAAAGCTTCAAGACCAGACATCATGCAATTTGTTGCAATAGTTTGAATATTTCAAGAAAATCCTAGACAAAGCCATCTCCTTGCAGCCAAAAGAATTCTCAAATATCTCAGAGATACAATGGACTGTGGTACCCAAGAGGTGAATATTTTTCATTTATTTATTTTATTTATGCTGATTGGACATGTGATGTGGATGATATAAAGAGCACAAGTGGTGGTTCTTTATTTATTCGAGACTATCTAGTCTCATGGTTAAGAAAGAAGAAAGCTAATATTTCCTTATCTATAGACGAAGTGGAATATATTGCAGCAACATCCTGTTGTACTCAACTTCTGTGGATGAAGAAAAATTTGCAATATGTACAAGTGTTCCATGATCAGTTGATCCCCATTATTTGTGACAACATAAGTGAAATCAACATGTCAAAGAATCTAGTCTTTCACTCTAAGACCAAGCATATCCCCATCTAGTATCATTTCTTCAGAGAGCATGTTGCAGCCCATATTGTGAAGCTCGAGTATGTTCCCACAAAAGAACAATTTGTTGATATTTTTACAAATCCTCTCCCTAGAGAACAATTTGAGTATTTATGGAAAATATTTGGAGTTATTCCTCTTTCCTCCCCTCACTAACTCTTCCTTAAAGAGGAAGAATTCCAACTATTTTATTTTTAACATATCGAGATGAAGTTTCCAAGTCCACATGATTCACATGATAGAAAATGAGATTGAAAGAAGGTGTATGGTGAAGAGGGGAGCATGTTAATCTCTTTTCCATTGATGTCAAAGGGGGAGTGATATTGGTGATCAAACAAAAAAACAAATAATGGGAGATATAATAATTTTTAGAAGAAAAAACAACAAAAGAATGAACAAAGTATAAAAGAAGTACATCACAGGGGGAGCAACACTCAAATAGAGTTTGATCTCCTAAAGGATGTCTTGGTGTTGCCATCAATACCAAAGGGGGTTATTGTTGGAAATATGTTGTCATTGATTTCAAGAGGATATTCCCTGATGTCAATAAGGTGACCATTAAGCAAATAGTTAAAAATGGTGTAAACATGTAGCTCAAGTGTCTGAGAAGAAAAAGTTACAGGCACAAGAAGAAAGGTCTAGGTGAAAATAATACTAGATAGTTTGAATCCATTTTTTTATGCAGTAGATGATATAAAAGGGTACATTGGATCCACTCAAGTTGAATGTACATTGAAATATATTTCCAACAATATAATGAAATCTGCAAATGGACTCCTATATCAAAAGTTAGAGGTAGTCAAAGTTAGGCATGCAAAATTCAAAATCTTGGAAGCTCAAAACCCTGAATTATCATAAAATAGTGGAAATAGACGAGGAGAAGGAGCCCAGAAGGTTGAAACTTGTAAGGTTATATTTTATCACAAAAACATAGTGTATTAAGGTGGGGCTACCATCACGGGAATTTTGAGGTCTAAAATGGGCCTCCTAAGGAAATTATAAAATAATAGTGGAAAAAATCAAATAAGATTTGATGACATCATCAAATTTTAGAGGGAAAAATGAAAAAACTACCTTTTCAACTCATATTTTCAACTTATCTCCCAAAGTTTTTACTCAAATTTCGAGCGGGAGTACTCGTTGGATGCAAAATTTAATTCTTCATCCAAGGAGTACCCATGTTGCATACTTTTGATGGGTCCTACTACACGAAAAATGAGAAATACATAAAAAACGTGATTGTAATCACATTTTTTTATGTATTTCTCATTTTTCATGTAGTAGAGTTCATCGAAAGTATGCAACATGGGTAATATTTGGATGAGGAATTAAATTTTGCATCCAACGAGTACTCCCACTCAAAATTTGAGTAAAAATTTTGGTAGATAAGTTGAAAATACGAGTTGAAAAAATAGTTTTATTATTTTATTATCTTTTAATATTTTTACTCTTTTATTTAAAAAATGGTAAATCATCCCCCATGGTTGACATTATCATCTTGAATCCTATTGGTTGTTATAAATTTTATTTTTGTTGTATATTTTTCTTAGGGGGCCCATTTTAGACCTCAAAATTCCCCTAATGACCGTAGAACCCTAAATCTCGTAACGTGTTATAGTTAGAATTTAAGAAAAGTTTCGGGATAGGGGCTTTAGTTGGTATTTTGGTGTTTGTTCATTTCACATAGAAATGAGACCAAGGGAGAAAAATAAATTATAAAAGGAAATAAGGCCCCTCATAATACCTTGAAGGGAATATATCCTTAGTTCCCAGCTGATGGTCACGAGATAGGCCCATATGGAGAAAAAGCTTCAGCTTTGAGGCTATATGGGCTAGATGACCCTTTAGAGAGAAGTACTTGTCACAAGGAGTATTTCTTTCTCTGTCAATCACGTAGATAAAGGAATAAGAGCTACCTTAGGGTCACCCCACCAAAAACCACAATTTTCTGAAGAGTGGTGTCGAGGAGAGAAATGCTTGAACTTGACAGTTAGAAAAAAAAATAAAAAATAAATAATAATAATAATAATAATAATAATAATAATAATAATAATAATTAATTAATGAAGAAACTGGTTACAAAACCAAAAGTCCAGACATTTTTCTCTCTCCTACAAGATGACATGTGGAAGCACGAGATTGACTCAACAAACATAAGAGGATGATGTCAATATCAACCAATAGGAGGTGGACATGTGACATGAAAATATGTCATTTTTGGGCACCCAAGTGGCCCTTTTCTAGGTGACAAGTGTCATCACTCATAGGTTGACATGTGTTAGGGGTGATGACATCCTAGATGGATCATTCATGAATATTCAATTTTTGGCTTTTTTCGGTGGTGTCGGGTTATAGAGTAATGGGAAACGATGGTAGTGTGAAAAACGAAAACCAATAAACAAAGCGTCAGGCAGACCCTACCATCCAAATCATCCAGTCAATGGAGTCCCAAATTTTCAATAATGAGGCATAGGGGAATGCATCGAGTTAAAAGGAAACTTTAACCTTAGCACTAGACACAGGTTCCATGTAGTAGTGGAGGACAAGGGGCAAAACGAGAAATAGATAGTGGCGTAACCCCAGATCCCAGAATCTCATAAATTTTAAAGAATTGAATTAAATAGAAGAGTCAGGATTTGGAGCGCTATCCTATGGGCTTATCATTTGTCCCCTCTGGAAAAGGTGTACCAAAATCTTATGGTTGTTAACAAAAAGAAAAAGGCCCGAATAAGGCTCAAAAGGGGATAAGCACCCAATAGTTTAGGTCATGGTCGTAGAGACTGGTCCTATGGAAGAAAACAGGAAAAGGGCCGAGCAAAAGGGGCTTAAAGGGAGAAACAATGAAACTGCTAGTTTAACTCTAGTCTTGAAAATTCAGCCATAATTGATTATAGATACAATTAGCAGGTGAAATGTTAAATTGTATGGAGAGACATAATGCATAAAATTAGTAGAAAAGCTCAATTTAAGTGGCATAAAAGGTAGTGAAGGTAAGTTAGACCTAGAGATGTAGCCCAAAACAAAAAATATAGTCCGTAAAGACTGAGATGAATAGGACAAAGTAAAAAGTAAAAAAGCATGAAAGAAATCAAAGAAACTGTAAAATAAGCCCTGATAAAGAATAATCAATATACAATGTTTTTGAGACAAATATATTGTTGCAACAAGGTGTTGATATGGTGTTTTTTGTAATCAAAGATTATTGTAGGTGTTTTTCTGAACTGATGACAAAATTTTAAGTTTTTTTGGAAGTAGAGAAGGAAATCATTGATCCTAGTGTGAAAATGGATGAATGATGGAAAAATGAGTTTCAAAATCAAGTTATAGCTTGTAGATTAGGGGTTGGTGCTGCTTTTAGTGGGTGCTGGAGAATAGTTGGGATTGTAGCTCCATTCAGTTGTATTTGGAAAAATTACGGAGTTGTAGCTTGATGTTGTTCATAGCCAAAACTTTGTAATTTCAAGTTGTAGCTTTCCCTCTTAAGAAAATGGAGAATAAGTTATGAATTTATATATTCTTTGCATGATTCTATTGAATACTGAAATTGTTTCTTATTGATGAAAGTGGTTTTTACTGTCTTATTGTGAAAATAATTTTTAATTGGTAAATTGTTACAATATTGATTCACCTGTCCCGCCCCCCTTCTTAGTATTGTCCTGGTTTCCAACAAAGGTCTGATGATGAGATGATGATTCAAGGAGGTAATGTGGGAGAACCAATAGAAAATATTATTAGAAGATTTTATAGTCCAAAAAGTCATATGATGAAGCTTACTAAATGACCTCAAACCTCTTAAAATGAGTTCTTACAAGTCTACAACAAAAAATTACCTTGTCGATTCCTGAGATCCAACTTCATAGAAAAACAAGAAAACCTTATAGGTTTATTTATTCATCCTAATATATAGTACTATAAATAACTAGGCTTATTGAGGGTCTAATATCACAGGAAAACTAAATCCTAGATTAAAAACTCATAACAATAATGATCAAAGTGGATATTGGTGGCCACCCACCTATTCCACGTAGACCTCCAGTCGCTTTCATCAATTTCCTTGTTTATAGCAGAATTTACTATTTTTAGTAGTTTTTCAGGTCCTAAAATTTTGAAGAATTTTTTACTCCCTAAATGGTGTTTTTTTGAGGTCCACAATATATCATATGTGCCAAATGGAGATAATATGACAAGGTTACAACCCCGGTAAGTTGGTTGCGGAACTAACCCCAACAGGGCCCACAAATGCTTGGTGTTCCATCTCTTAGGTTTATGGTTTTGGTTGTTTATGGTTTTCCCATGTTGTTAAATAATAAAAATTCCCTTGAGCCTCATTGTAACACTGTCCAGAGGCATGTAGAAACCACATATCTTCTAAGAGATAAGCTACCATCACCCGAGCTAGTTTATTTCAATTATGTCCGTAAGATTATTTCATTTATTTGGTATCAATGAATTGAAGTACATTCTCTGATGCATCTCTGCGTTTATGATTATTTCTATATTTTATTATGTTCCTGCGTAAATATGGATCAATGGTATCAGAGTGGTCTTCTCTTTCTCGATATTTTTTTGCATGTCCCTAATGAGGTCAGGGTATAAGGACTTAGGGCTTGATTTGGTTGCACCTTTGCAAGATCAGCCTCGCAAACCTCGACGAACTCCCATGGTGGAGGAAAATAAATATGAGGGAGCATGATATCCTATCAAAATATTTCTTGAGTAGGACCTTGAGAAACATAGGAACGTGATGATGGATAAATTTTCCCATATCCTTTGATGGATACCCACCGATGACACATATTCATCTGGTAACTACTCTGGAGGTGCCACTCCTTTTAAGGTACAAGTTAACTTAAACCTTCCCATATTTTAGGGCCAAATAGATGAAGAAACAGTAGATAGATCGTTGAATATATTAGAAGGATATTTTTTTGGTTCATGATTTTTTCAATCGGGAAAAGATTACTTTTGCACTCCTTAAAGCCACCCCCCATGTCAAGGACTGGTGGGAAACCTACTGTTTGAAAAACGATGAAGGGGGATATTCCCTGTTCTCGACTGTACCCACTTGGAATTATTTCCAAGACACCATCAACGAAAAATAATACCATGTGGGAATCTATGAGGAAAAGTACATATAATGGACTACGCTACAGCAACAAAGGGATCAATATGTGTGTGAGATGGTGAATCTATTCCATACCCGATGCACAAAGTTGGGTATCAAAGATTCAGAGAAACATTTGGTGCTTAAGTACCACATTTTTCTGCACAGATATATCCAAGAGGAAATGGATT
Organism: Pinus albicaulis; assembly: GCA_034641835.2. Taxonomy (NCBI): domain Eukaryota; kingdom Viridiplantae; phylum Streptophyta; class Pinopsida; order Pinales; family Pinaceae; genus Pinus; species Pinus albicaulis. The sequence continues at coordinate 14,621 of JAXQQM020075964.1, read as the reverse complement.
TCCTCGAAATCTCCTCACTTGGTGCTGCACAACGGTATGTGTTGGATAGGGTACCCCTATGTCTAAAGTTTTAGTAAAGAATATTTATTTTCAGGAGGGGAGCGCACTGTGCGCAGATTTTTAAGAGTAAAAGGGCTTTGGGGTAGGTGAATGACCATTATTTTGTAAAGGAATGGGATAATTTTGTATACGTTGAGCTCCACCCATGGTTTTCAGACCATGGTATTTTAAAAAGAAAGACTATATAAGGGGTCTAGGGATATCTCTTGGATATCAATTTTAATGATAGAATGCATATGGATGTCATGTTAGATCTGAATTAAGTTTGTATTCTATTATTTTTTGGAAAAGGGAAGGCTCCTACAGCTGTGTGTGTGGAGACCTTAGGAAGTCTACGGCTGAGTGCACAAACCCCTGTAGTTGTGTGCGTGGGGCAAGAAGTGATGTATTGAGAAGATACAAGCTAATAAAAGAAGACTTTGAAGACATATCTGAGTATTTTTATTGTATGATTGCATTGTGTATGTTTTGTGATTATCTGTGCAATATTCAGTTTTTTTATCATCTATAATTGCATCGCGAAGACTTAGACTTGGATTTAGTTTATTATGATGATTAATACATGTTAAATTAGAAAAGCAAGTCTCCAAAGTAGTTAATTATATTTGTTGAAAAATGTCTATATATTCGTAATATTGGTTGTACGAAGCTCTGAATAAGTCTACAGTAAGGATAAGCCCTAAATCCACACTCCATTGTTCCCCTTGATGCATAAACGTGGTTCTAGCATCCTCTAATATTTCCTCTGGTGAGACTTAGATCTATGCAAAAAATGATTGCTGAAAGGGCCGATAATGGAGGGTTTTGTTGGTTTGTGAAGCCATCTATGAACCTAGGCTTAGGAATCCATCAAGCCAACAAATGGTTTTGTTTCCAGGACTAGGATCTGAAGACTGAGGTATATGTGGATGTAGCATCCGACCACAAAATAAATTCAAGATTGGGTATCTATGAAAGAGAGAGAATTTGTTGTACAAGAAAACATAAATCCATGCCTGTCAACTGAGAAGTGGTTATAGACGTATATTTTTATAGATCAGCACAAGATATTTTTCTTACCGTTCGCTAACAAGCTGCACGAGTGGCTATCAAGACTAGCTGAGAATAAGACCCGTTTTAAGCATGATGAGCCTACTGCCAACTTCTTGATTTGCAGATTCAAGACGAGGCAGTGCAGGACGAAAAGATTGAGAAGCTTGCGATGGTGGTCAAGCACACTAAAAAAGAAGTGGATAAGGTATCAAGGACATTAAAGACACTAAAGATGCAGATGAAGAAGAAGAAGAATAACACACAATTATCTTTCTCATCCATTTTCTGTCCATTATGTGTGTGTTTAACATGGTATCACAGCCACGATGTGTGGACTTCCTTGACTATTAAATTTGTTCTCTTCTTTGGCTCCCAGTGAATATTGTTTTGTTGCACTCTCTAACAATAAGTTTTTCCTCAGAAACTATTCTTTGCCATTACCTGCCTATTTTGGATGTTACAAATTAAATTTTGCTACCCAAAAGGTTTTTCATCCTCTCATGCCAGTTTTTCCTTTCTCCTAATTAAAAATGTCACCTTATAGAGCATTTTACTAAATCTGTAAAGGTAATATCCTCTGACTCTAAGAAATGCGTTTTACTTGACTGTTTTACAATTGCAGAGAAAAATGTTGTCAATCTATATGTGCATTGAATCTTCACCAGCGTAAGAAGCGTGAGATGCATTGAACCTTTTGTGGGAGTTATTATGTGCATTCATTTATGGATATATGACCATGAAACCATGGCTCCTGGCACTATTGTTGAACAAGATCTTTGCATTCAAAGACTGGGTTGTGCCTAAGCCAACAACATCAACACCTCCAAATTGAATGTTGGTGTCTCCTCCCACTACATGCTGTTGAAATTTGGTACCGGAGGACAGGTGGTTCCCTAAGGCTTTGATCTTTGGCCTAGGGAAAAGTGTACAAAAGAATTTAATTTTTCTCCTAAAGTAACTTTATAAATTTTTATAAAGTTAAATCTAATTTAAAAGTGACTTAAGTGATAAAGTTACTAAAGTGACTTTATAAAGTGATAAAGTCAAATCTAATTTTAAAGTGACTTTAAGTGATAAAGTTACTAAAGTTAAAGTGACTTTAAATAAAGTCAATATAAAATTAGAAAGGAAAAAGTGACTTTGGAAATAAAAGACTAAGTGGGTCTTTATTAAAGTGGGGTGAATTAAAAAATGAAAAGTGAGATTTAAATGAGCATTTAATCTCAGCCCTAGATCTCAATCTATCTCAGCCATTGGATTTAGGGATTCCCAAAAAGTCACTTAGGGTTAGGTTAAAGGAGGAAAAGGAGGAAAAGGTCATTCATTCTTTCATGAGCAGATTGAGAGAGGAGGAGAGGGAGCTGAAGAGTGATTTCTGAGCAGAGGGAGAGCAGCAAGGCAGCACAGCAAGTCCGTACAGCAAGAGAGCACACTTCCCAAGGCTGGAAAATCCGTACAGCAGAGTTTATTGGCACATTAACCAAGGCAGAAAGTCCGTACAACATTTGCACGGTTTTCGAGAGGGGGGCAGCACTGTTTTCGAGAGCTGGAACAGCAGCAAGGAGCACGATTTTCAAGGCAGAATTTTCTGGGCACGAAAATCGAGAAAGGGGGCTGCTGTCCCATCCGTACGGAATCCGTACAGTCCGTACGGTCATTCCTGGCACGTTTTTCGAGGCAGCTAAGACAGCATTTAATGCTGTAATTTCTCTGAAATATTTATGTTTGCTTTTTGGCACGTTTTTCGAGGTGGAGGGTGGCACGAAAGTCAAGATAAGTGATTTTTGTGTTTGCTGTAATTTTCTGTGTATTACTGCTCACTGTAAAAGTATTTTTCAGAAATAAATGAGAAGCTTCCAGACTGGTTTTCCCCAAGAGTTGTAGGGGGTTTTTCCAGGGTCACCTTGACCAAAAATACTGAGTTATGATGTGTTGAATGACTATTTGTTACTGCTGTTATTTTATTTCTGCATTTACAGCATTCTGAAAAATTTCCAGAATTTGTGTTTTCAGCAAAATTTATTTTTCCAGTTGTTGAATGTATGGTTATGGGAAAGGGAATTTAACTATTTTTGGAGTAATAAGGTGAAAACTGAAAACCGGGGTGGGAAATAGAAATTTTCTACACATGCTTCCTCTAAACACCATGACTACCTGACAGTCTCTCCAAACCTGCTTCTACCTCCCTCCCACCTCTGCGCGCTCAGCCCCTTCAACTCCAGCAGCGCTCCTCCATTAGCTCTGCTCCCTTTGCTCCCTCAACTCACTCTCCCTCCTCCCCTTGCATGCTCCCTCTCCCTCATAGCTCCTTGTCATGGCCTCATACCGAATCAACTCCTACCCTTGGCACCTCGACTCTCTCCTCTGCCCTCAACCCGCTGCTCCCTCCTCCCCCCTCCCTCCGTTGTGACTATTTCTCCATCACAACAACATTCCCAACTTTTTCAGCTATCATAGCCTATTCAGCATTGACAATGTCCATGATAACACCCCTTCTAAGCATTTGAGCCAAGCTAACCTTGACTGCATATGAATATTTATTTGATTCGGTTATTGCTACACCATTACGATAGACAGTAACAACTATGTTGCTTGTCATTTTGAATCCAAATAAAGAACCTTCTGGATTTCATAGAAGGCTCTACTTAAAAGAATGAATCTTCAATATCTATGAATGAAAAGGTTGTAGAACCATAATAGATAGAGAGGGTGGGGAGAGGAGGAGTCACAAAACCTCGATTTCGATTTCTGTTGGCTTGTGCGTAAGTGGGAGAGGGTCGAGCACAGGTGCGGAGAGAGGGAAAGGGCTAGTCCAAGTCCTTCAGACTGTGCACATCGGACCTGTCACAGTCGAGAATTGTCAAATTTTCCTGCAGGAAAATCCTCTAGAGGTTGAGTTGATTCGATCTGAGGACTTATTGGGTGGATCTACAAGGTAAAGGAAGTTGTTTATGGGAGCATCGAGAAGTATAAGGCAAGATTTTTTGCCTAAGGATTCTCACAGATCGAGGGGATTGATTATGAAGAAACCTTTGCACCTGTCAACGCAGATGGGTTGGCACATTCATCAAATGGATGTGAAGATTGCATTTCTTAATGGGATCATTAAGGAAGAAGTGTACATTGAGCATCCTGAAGGATTTGAGATCTTCAGCAGTGAGTCGCATGTGTGCAGACTCAAAAGAGCATTATATGAGTTGAAGCAAGCACCTCGTGCTTAGTACACACGGATCGAAAAATATTTCACTGGACTTGGCTTCACCAAGAGTGAGGTGGATGCAAACCTATACCAAATTATGGTGGAGGGTAAAATTTTAATCATTGTTCTTTATGTTGATGATTTAATACTAATGGGTGATGAGAAGTTGATACACTCATGCTAGGAAGATCTTGTAAAGGAGTTTGAGATGAAGGATTTGGGCCTCCTTCATTATTTCCTTGGATTGGAAATATGGCAGCGAGAAGGTGAACTGTTTTTGTCTCAAGGCAAGTATGCTTGGGAGATGCTTGGTAAGTTTCACATGGAGGAATAGTGGACGCTACTGTCTATCGACAGTTGGTGGGTTCGTTCATGTATTTAGTTAATAAAAGACTAGACATATGCTATGTGGTGAACCAACTTAGTCAAGCGATGGTTAAGCCTAACAAGCTATTTTGGAAGGTAGGCAAGCATGTCCTGAGATATCTCACGGGCACATATGAGTATGGTTTATGGTATAGACAGAAGGATGAGGTGAAGTTGCATGGCTTCATGGATGTAGATTGGGTAGGAAGCCCAACGGATAGCAAGAGCACATCAGGAGGGGTTTTCAGTATCAGATCTACAACAGTTTCTTGGTACAACAGGAAACAAAGATCCGTGGCACTCAGTTCAGCGGGAGCAGAATACATGGCAGCAAGCCAAGCTGCATGTGAGGCTATCTCGATGAGGAAGATCCTGGTCGGTTTGTTCAGTTCTCATTTAGATCCTCAGTGATACTTTGTGATAATCAGAGTTGCAGTAAACCAACCATATATCTAACCATATATATATCTGGTATGATAGATCTAACCATATATATATCTGGTATCATCATATCAGAGATTGTGTGCAGCGGAAGATCATGTTGCTTTAGTACATTCCTACTGAAGATCAAGATGCAGATATTCTAATGAAGGTGCTCAGCAGGAGCAAATTTGAATACCATAGAGGCAAGATCTGGGTGAAGGATAATCCCTATCTTGTTGAGAGGGAGTGTTGAGATTCAACAAAAAGATGAGCTTAGTGAAATTTAAGCACCTTCATTAAGTGGGGCCCATAGGCTATTTTTAGGTGTATGTCTATTTTTAGACATGGTGAGCATATTCTATAAGTTGTAGGATGCTATTTGTAGTTGGGCAAAGTCTATTTATAGATCGTCAATCTAAAAATAGATGCATGTCGATTATTATTAGCCCTCAATAATAATCTGACAATAAATATCAACTTATTCTCTTGGAGCACTTTATTTTAGTGAATAGATTTGGAAAATTAGTGGGCTGAAGGAATTACACAATTTGTAGGGTGGTTGTTGACTCATGCATGGAGGACTCAATTAGAACTGAAGTGGAAAAGTTGTGACAGAGTTGGAAGGGTAGTTATGGGAGTTTTTATTCAGTTAAACTCAATTAAGTGAGTTAAACTCAGTTGTGCTAGTTTTATCTAGTTCTAACTGAAGATACATTAGTGAGAGTTTAGTGAATTAATTATTTAGTTAATTCATAACTAGAGACTCACTTGCAACTGAACAAATACAATAGTTAACTACTTGCATGTCATTTCTAGTGGAGACCCAGTGGGGAGATAGGTGAAAGGGTGAGATGGACTATATGTTGTGACTATAGTGATGCATTCAATGCATTTGACACACATTGGAGATGCCAATGAGGATTGTGCAGTCAAGGCAAGTCCAATTCGAATTCATTCAGGGATCTTCTTCAACAGGGATTGTGTAGTGGAGGCCAGCTATCATGAGGCAAGAAATTGGTGCATAGATATCCAAATTTCTGCATGATAGTGTGTAATGATTGTTGATTGTACGAAGAGCTTGATGTACTAATATTTGTATGATATTATTACATGATCCATTGATATACATATATATGATAGTTGGGCTTTTTAGTTTTAAGCTTTCCTGTTAAACAAATGTGTTTATGTGCGATTGATTTGCTTCATATGTGTTTTGCAATTGGTGATTTAATTTCCACAAAGTATTAGGTGGAAGGATTATGTATTTAACATAATATTAATTTGTTATATCAGGGGAATCTGATAATACTATCAGTATTAATAAATTTCTACAGGAATCGTCTGCCACCAAAGGAGAAATGTCATTTTCCACCAAAGGAGAAGTGTGTGCATTCACCATCTAGAAATATTTTGGATATAGAGAATGAAAGGCGTTAGGAGGTCATATCTTAGAATTCCTAATCAAGCATGTAGTGACTCAAAATCTAAAAGCATGTATACAGTGGAGGAAACATTAGGTAGTTAGAATTACAGAATTTCAAATCAAGCACATAGCGATTTAGAATTATGGAGACCATATGGAGCTATAGAGGACTTGAAGGGAAGTCACAATTGTTCTGTTGTAATCGTATTGGGTGGAAAACACATTTGTGAGGTCGTAAAGGACATCCAAGAGTATATAGTGGAGCAGTGAAATAAAATAGTGAAATACTAATTGATTCCAGAGATAAGCCTTGTGAAGTTAATGATGTAGTGGGAAGGTACAACAAGTTAGTGCACTTTAATAAGGATCCATTGAATAAAACAATAGTACAAACACAAAGGTTATCCCAACCACAGGTGGAAGATAGAAGGGGGAGGTTGATGTAGGCTTCCTTGATAGTGAGCTAGTTGAACACAAGGAAAATTAAGCGATAAATAGTAGTGAGTATTTAATTTATATAATAGTCATAGAATTTAATAATTTTTATTATTGGTAATTTTTGAAATGTCCAAGGGATAATTTGGAATATATTTTTTAGTATTGGAAGAATTTCTATTATTGGGGTCAAAAAGCCTTAATGAATTGTTATGGAGGCGATACTGCTTATCTTTTACAACTGGTGTTTATGATTATTTTTTAGTTACTATGCTTTGAATGATCATTGTGAAAAGTGTAAAGGTTTCTGTAATGTTCCTTAGAAATTAATTTCTCAAGAGACCAAGTATCCTATTGATTATCATAGGCTATATCCCTTGATAAAATGGAAAACCTAAAAATACCCAAATTTTGTGCAAATTTTTGGGCAGTTGGGAAAAGAAACCCAAAATTGGGGTTTGATGTGAAATTCACTCAATTAATTAATGAGAAAATTCCCTCAAGGAAATATATAAATTCAAGAGGGTTGAATTCATTTGTATCATCATTAGATTTGATATTTTATCTCGGTTTTCTCTAAGCTTGAGGGTCTAAGGGTGTTGAGACCTCATTTTCCTACTACTTTCGGTGGTTAAAGTTTCCACCCTAGTTATTAAAACTTCTATTTTATCTTTTGTTTTGCTCTATTCTGATTAAGAAAATTATTTGTGTTATCCCATTTGTCAAAAAAAAATTCCAAGGTGTAGCAAGGTCTTTTGTGAGGTGACCAATCAACACCAATACTGGATTTTGAAGGTTTTGAAATGGAGTGGCATATTTGTTTTCTAATGTGACATGGTAGTTGGGAAACTATGCACTCAATTCTGACATTTTCACTCAAGTTACATCCTCAACACTAGACCTCATCATAATACACATTTACCCCATCTAAGGTCATATTGTGCAGTGCCCAAGAAAATGACTTTTATTTAAATACAACAAACCGATATGATATGAATTAAGGTGTATCTAATTCACACCTAATGACCAGAGAGAGGCATCATCTTCCACCAAAGGAGAAGTGTATTCATTCACCATATAGAAATATTTTTCATATAGTGAATGCAATGTTCTAGGAGGTCATATCTGAAAATTCCTAATCAAGCATGTAGCGACTCAAAATCTAAAATCATGTATACAATGGAGGACAAATTAGGTAGTTATAATTACAGAATTTTGAATCAAGAACGTATCGATTTGGAATTATGAAGACCATATGGAGTTATAGAGGACTTGAATGGAAGTCACAATTATCCTGTTGTAATCTTATTGGGTGGAAAACACATTTCTGAGGTCACAAAGCACATCTGAGAGTATATCGTGGTGCAATGAAGTAAAGTAATGAAATACTAATTGATTCCAGAGAGAAACCTTGGAATGTTAGTAATGTAGTGGGAATATACAACAAGTTAGTGCACTTTAATAAGGAACCATTGAATAAAAAAATAGGACAAACACAAGGGTTATTCCAACCATAGGTGGAATCCAGAAGGGAGAGGTTGATGTAGGCTTCCTTGATAGTGAGCGAGCTGAAAGCAAGGAAAATAAAATGATAGATAGTAGTGAATTTTTAATTTATACCATATTCATAGAATTTAATAATGGTTATTAGTGGTAACTGTTAAAATGTCCAAGGGAGAAATTGGACTATATTTTTTAGTATTGGAAGAATTGATATTATTGGGGTCAAAAAGCCTTAGTGAATTGTTCTAGTGTAGATATTGATTATATTTTACAACTAGTGTTGGTGATTCTTCTTTAGTTACTATGATTTGAATGATCACTGTGCAAAGTATAAAGGATTCTATGATATCAATGCAATATATATTCCATGTTTTGAAACCCTAAAAGGCGGAAAATCCCCTTGGGATACTACATTACAACCCACAATTTTTGTAATATGTTGCTTATAAATAATTTTGTAAGTTTTCAAGTATTTGTTCAAATTTTTATTTGCACTTTAATATTTGTGTTCATACATATGGGTTATTGATTGTGTGATGTGAATTCAATTTCAAGTTTAACTAAGTGAAGAATTGTCAAAAGTATCGAAATATTGATTCACCCCCCTCTTAGTATTTTGAAAAGCTACGTTGTGTTATTCATTATGTTCTTAGTTATTTCTCCATATATTCATTATTTTATTTCTATTGATGTTGATATGTTCTTCAGGCCTTAATATACTACTTCTCCAATGACGAGCTGTATCCAAAATCGTTGCATGTTAGGTCCCTATAATACTACTGTAGCCCCTATATTGTTTGAAAAATCAGTTTTTGTTTCAAATAGAATAGAAAAGCATAAATATTATTATTTTGTTCCAAATTGACTCACAAACAAAAAAATGATACAAATGCAACATGATATATCAAATTTATGGGAACACATGCAATAATTTTCCTTCTCACAAAGAGAAACCAAAAGTGAATTGTAAGAGATGATGAATGTTAAGATGGGTGATTTAGAAGAAAAAATAAAAAATTACATGGAAGGTATCAAAGAAGGTTTGGTAAAGTGGCTACAAGAAATTCTTCCTAGTGGTGATAAGGTATTCCATGAAACTCATGATGAGGACAAGAGGAATGTAAATCATGATTTTAGAGACTCCAAATTTGGTTTAAAGACACACCACATTCCAAAAATTTATGAGGAAGTTATGAGGTTATATATTTATGGTTGAAACCACTATGGTGTGCGCCCTCTCAGAGGAAATATGTAAAGTAATCTAGCCATAAAAAAAGCATGGAAAATGTTAGATTCAAAATATCAAGCAAATCATTGGTCTGCAACATACAAAGGAATATGATAGTGTCAAATATATGAGATATGATCATTTGATGATTATGAAAAATCATGATCACGATGGTCTCCACATTAAAGCATTGTTTATTGACTTGATACACTTATTCAAGCCATATCTACTTAACATACCTTCATTTCTCATTAAATTCATCACTCCTATTTCCAAGGCAACCCATAAGGATGGAAGGAAAATATTCTATTACACCATGTCTGAGTATGAATCATCAAGATAATGTACAAAATATGCATTAGGTAGTCATATCTCATAATTCCTAATCAAGCATGTACTGGTTTAAAATCTAAAATCATGCATTTAGTGGAAGAAAAAATTTGTAGTGAGAATTACAAAATTTTGAATGAAACACATATCGATTTAGAATTATGAGACCATATGTAGCTATTGTGGATACTCTTATTTTGGAGTGATTCTTTCTTTTCAACTGCTAAATTTCCTATCTTCATTTCATAAGAAAAGTGAATGTCATATCTATCATCGATTATTTTTAACTTATCTTACATAACATTTCTTATTAGTTAAGAAGATTGTAGCCCATATTTTGAGAATTAGTTCTAGTGTATTTTTAAGCTCACACTATTCATTATAAGATTAGATGTTATAAATATAGAATTTTCTTGTTTTATATTTATATTACACTTATTAATGATACCAATGAAAAAATTTGGAATTATAGATTTCTGTTTAATGGCATGGTTAATTGCAACAAATTAAATGAGACATTACAATAATATAATTAATTGTAATTATTTCACCACCACTTGATAACATTTCAATTTTACTTATCCCGTTTTCTTACATGAGAAAATATTGTCATGTGCAAACTTCAAAAATGGAAGGATATCAATAAAAATGATGAACAAAGAGACAAAGGTTCACTGGTATCATCAAGCATGATAATGCAAATGATGCAAGTGGAAATAATTTTTAGAAATGTACTCTAATTTTAATAGAGGGAGATTCAACTAGGGCCAAAACTATGGAAATTTGATCTATTGTTTGTTGAAACCACTATGGTGTGTGCACGGTGTGTTCCCTCTAAGAGGAAACATGTAAGGGAATTTAGCCATAAAAAAATAATTAAAAATGTTTAGATTCAAAATATCAAGCAAATCCTTGGTATGCAACCCATAATGATGGAAGGAAAATGTTCTTTTAAACCATGTCTAAGTATGAATCATCAAGAGAATCTATAAGTGGATAAACATCAATCTCAACAATGAAGTGCTATAATGGTCTTAGTACAAGTACTTCAAAAGAGCAAGGAGTATTTCAAAAATTTGGTCAAGTATAAAAAGGATTGGCTAAGACAATTTGGGTTAGGAACATATTTGGAACAGATTAAGATGCTATCAAGTACAATGACTTTGTAATCAAGGCGTTAAGATTAATTTCCATGAATGAATTTCAAATATCCATCCCATCCATGGTTGATGGATTGAAATCAGGGGAAACAAAAATATTTTTTTGTTCTTTCAAGAGAAATTTTGGTACACAAGAAAGGGTTTCTCAATTCTCAGGTTATGTCTCATAGAATTCTTCTTACCACCATGGTGAGCAGTATCTTGTGAAAAAAATTATGGGAATGGCACAAGATTTCATTAGAAGTAGAAACATTAACATTTCCTCTCCACAAGGACAATTTGGTACTTCACTCAATGATTCTAATGTTGGAGGCTACTGATAGAGAAATACCTTGTAGATTTGGTGTTTCTGTGCATAGCCAAAATCTCAAGTGAAATGTGTAGTACCTTTTTAATGGATCCAATTAGGAAAATAACTTCCCTTGAAAAATATATAAATATGCGTACTTGATATGTTAGGAAGTCAATATTTGGAACTGAAAGTACATGAAAGGAACATTTGGAAAATTATGATCGACATGGATACAAATGGCATTAATTTTAAGAAGCCATCAAAATGACTGAACATCCAATTGATTTTATTTCTAACATAAAAAGTGTTCCACCTAATCTGGTTATATGCTAGTTATATGATGTGCTCTAGTTAAGGCTCTTGTTCATGCTTATTTAAGTTATTGAATGGTTGATGAATGCATGGGATAACAAGTGTTCTTGCAGCTACCTTGAGAGGGAATCACACCTTCTTGTTGATTCTTAGATGAATATTATCAGTTTATGATCATATATGCATTCATGACATATAGCTTTCATGTTTACCATATTTTTGACGAAATGTATATCATGGATGAAGCATGTCTAGGTCAAGTTATTGGGGTCAAAAATCCTTAGCGAACTATTGTGGAGTAGATATTGCTTATCTTTTACAAGTGTTGTTTGTGATTCTTCTTTATTTACTATGTTTTGAATGATCATTGTGGGAAATATAAATATGTATACTCCATGTTGTGAACCTTAAGGCGAAAAATTCCTTTGGGATAGTACATTGTAGCCTACAATTTTTGTAAGTTGGTTTGACTTATATTGATGGTGATTAATATACTAATTTTGCAGTCACTAGACATATCTAAAATAAATCGTTGCATGTTTGGTTGCTATAATATTATTGTAGCCCTGGATTCAAAAAGTGACATAGAAAAGCATAAACATTATTATTATTATTATTATTATTATTATTTTGTCTTATGTATTTGTCTTCATTCCTAATTATCTTGATTTTTGTTCCTTGTCCCATTTTCTTCCCATGCCATATATATAATAAAATTTGAGGTCTTTAGAATAAATAATCAAAATTCTTAAACAAAATTCTTCAAGATTATAAATAAATCATTAAACCATCGAAGCCACGACCATAAGGAGAATCAAAAGAAAAAGAACATTGACAAAAAAAAAATGTAATCCACCAATAGAAACTCAAACATTGACTAAAAAAAATGTAATATACCAATGCCTCTAAAGTAGTTAAACATGTCCAATTCCCCACACGTTGATTTTTCTGTCTGTGTAACCCGAAAAGAATGTACTTTTATCTGCACTGCAACTCAAACTGGTACAATAGGGTATGGGACCCTTCTTGGTGAGAGTGAAATCGGGGCGAAGGTCAGCCACAATGCTCTATCTCTCCAGATCCAAAATCCTCACACACTGCTGAGTGGCAGCACAAAGCCAGTATTTGTTGCAGTTAAAGAAGAGGTGCTTCACTTGATCAGCCAAATCCCAGAGCATGGTAACCCCGTCTTTTCCACCACTGGCGCAAATCGAGCCGTCGGGCGAAACGGCGACGGTGTTCACATAGCCTTCGTGGCCGACGAGCGTGTTCCTGAGCTTATAGTTTGGTAAATTCCATACCTTTAGCGTGCGGTCCCATGAGCAGGAGACGATATTGTTGGAACTTGGGGAAAAGCGGACGCAGGAGATCCAGTTGGAATGCGCCTCTGCATTTGCATCATCGGGGTGGATGGTGTATTTGCACTCGCCAAAGGTGTTCCAGAGCTTGATGGTGCGGTCACGAGAGGCAGACACGATCTGACGGTTATCGTGGGAGAAGGCGACACTGAGAACGTCTTTGGTGTGACCAACGAAGCGCCGGGTGGTGAGGCCTGTGTTGAGATCCCAGAGGCGTAGGTCGCCGTCCCAGGAGCCCGAGAGGGCAAACTGGGCGTCGGAGGAGATGACCACGTCCTGCACGAAGTGTGAGTGGCCCGTGGGACGCCATACTTGTCCCCGGCCTCCTTGCTTAGGTCACCAGGATCGACTTGTCACGGGATGAAGAGACGATCATGTCCGAGTTGTCAGTCGGGGTTGCGATGGCCGTCACCGCGTCGCTGTGGCCCTCCATTGTGCCGCGCAGAAACAGTGCGTGTGCTTCCGCTTCCGCCATGCCTGCCTCTACTTCTACTGCACTCTTTTCTTCTTCTACTTCGACTCTCGTGTTTTCTTTTCTTCTTCTACTTCGACTCTCGTGTTTTGTTCTCCTGCTGCGTTAACAGTGAAAGGATTATTACACGGATGCACGGTGGAAACCGTATACGATGAAAATTGAGCGCGACTTCTTCACCGAAATTGCTTCTTTGTTGAAATTACCTTCAGCTGTGTAAGCTGCCTAACGTTTTGTTTGCAGAACAGTGTACAGGCAGCCGCTTTCCTTTTCCAGCGAGCAGTCAGGATCACAGTAAAAAAAATACGTTGCAGATGAGCCGCTTGCCATTTTTGAATGTGCGGGAGTTTAAAAAAAAATTGAAGGACAGTGGTCCCAAACCATAAGTCAACCTCCGGACCTGAATTGTATTAAGCCGGATTTAATGAAAATCCCGCGTCACAATTTCTTGCCGTACCATTGCCAGAAATCGGACCCGGGGAAACTTATAAAATGGATTTAATAAAAATCCCGCATCACAAATTGATGACGTCAGCAAAAACTTTTTGGCACGCGGAATTTTTATGAAAAAGAGTTTAATTTTTCTGTTTTGAAATCCGGGCTCTACGGCGTGGTCAAAGTTTTTTTTTAATGTTTGTGTTTTTTTTTAAAAACTATGTACGCACAGCATACATATATATAAAGGCACACATATATCATATAAAACAAACGATTCAAAAGGAAAGGTGAGGCCGTGGGCCATAGTAACTCTGTTTTTTATTTTAGTTTTTTTTAAAGTTTTTAAAATAGTTTTATTTTAAAATAGATTTTTTTTATATATTGTAAAAGGGTCTTGGGATATAAGAAGAAAAAAAGGTGTGTGCATTTTTTTTTTTGACTGGGTAAGTTTTTATTTTTCACACAGCAGTGAAAAAGATTTGTATAGCACAGCAGTGCATTGTTCAGCATTTTTTGTGTAGGTGTTTTTTTTTTTACACAGAAGCAGTGTAACAGAATTTGAAGTGCACAGCAGTGCTTTCATTTTTGGT